>CAUYON010053863.1:0-102277 GCA_963573935.1 Arctocebus calabarensis | reverse complement strand
TCCAGCTCTTGGGCTTAAGCGATTCTCTTGCCTCAGCCTCCCGAGTAGCTGGGACTACAGGCGCCCGCCACAGCGCCCAGCTATTTTTTTGTTTTGCAGTTCAGCCGAGGCCGGGCTTGAACCCGCCACCTTCGGTATATGGGGCCAGCGCCCTACTCGTTGAGCCACAGGAGCCGCCCACAGGATGCTATTTTTGATCTACATTGGGGTTGGGACTCAGAGACCCAGGCTTGATAGTATTATGTGCCACGTAAGAGTAAGGGGGCTCTGAGTAAGACAGTCAACTTGAATGCTGGGACTTGGAACAGTAAGTATTGTGGCAGCTCGGAGGCCATCCCTGCTGCTCTGGTTCCCAGTGGCTTTCTGGAGTAGGTGAGGCGGCTCACTAAGTGACTCCAGAAATGTGAGAGGTGCACATATACTCACTCTGGCTGGGTCTATAGCTGGCTCATGCTGTGGCCCTCTTGGAGACCAGAACATGCAGGCTGACATTCCTCCTATCCTCCAGTGGCCAGTTTGAAAGCAGTACTCCTACTCAACCAGGTGACTGTGGTAAGCTGGCCATGGGGCTGGCTGTGCAGCCAGAGCATTGTCCAGCTTCAGCCTAGCAGGCGCCAGGGAGGCCCATCCCTCCAGCTCTCTCTCTCCCTGCCAATTCCACGGAGAATGTGAACCTCTTTGGACAGGGTCCAAACACAGGGAATTCCATTGTTTTGGCTTCCGCCCCAGCATCTGGGGGCCCTGTCCAGGCCTAGCCATACTCAGCTGGGTCTGGCCTCTCTCCTAGTGACTTACAGGTCAGTCATGGGACAGCTATTCAGTGAATAGTTCATTCAACTATTCACTGACTTCCACACACCAGATTACCAGCCACTTTCCTGGTCTGGGAGACAGACCCTAGGGAACTCCTGGCCCACTGCCCCACCTTCTTTTGAGGTGTTTCTGCCAAATGCTTCCAAACAGCTCAAACCTCAGGGGTCCCTCCTTGCAGACTTTCTCAAGCCGGTCTTTTGCTGAAAAATCCTGCTTCAGGCTCGGCGCTGGTAGCTTAGTGAGTAGGGCACTGGCCACATCTACCGAGGGGGGAGGGTTTAAGCCTGGCCCAGGCCTGCTAAACAACAATGACAACTGCAACTAAAAAATAGCCAGACGTTGTGGCGGGTGCCTGTAGTCCCAGCTACTTGGAAGGCTGAGGCGAGAGAATTGCTTAAGCCCAAGAGTTTGAGGTTGCTGTGAGCTGTGACAGCACAGCACTCCACCCAAGATGATAGCTTGAGACTCTGTCTCAAAATAAGTAAAATAACATTTCAAAGTACTCTTTTCTTGTAAGGACCTCATCATTGGATTAGGGCCCACCCTAACACCTATGATCTCGTCTTAATTTGATTACATTTAGAAAGACCTTTTTTATCCCACTTAAAATCACAGTTACAGGTACCAGGGGTTACCTACCATATCTTTTTGGAAGGATATAAGTCAACCCACTACACATGAGTTATTATCATTTCACATAACATTTGTGGTAGACTTTATGTCCTTATCAGAAGAAAATACACAACTTTGTGAGGCTTATGAAAACATGGAAAGGAACTCATGGGCCCTCTGCCTCCATGTGTGGACCTTGGAAGGACTGCCAGGTGCTGGAGGTGTTGGGGTGGGGGTGAAGCAAGGGTCTGTCTGTGGCTTTGGGAGCACTATTAACATGTACTATAAAGTGTCCCATCCACAAAGATGGTTAACTGCTGACAAGGCACCATCCTATTTAACTTTTCAGTTATGCATTGTGGAATCCCGAGGTCAGAGTCAGCCATGGAAGGGACAGAGCAGGCTGATACCCTCCTTGTGCAGATGAGACAGGCTAGCTGCTGAAGCAGTGTCAGCCCAGGAGTGGGCATCCTGCTTATTCCACCTGTGCACAGCAAGGAGTCACCTGGTGCCAAGGAAGAAGATTTACCTGGCCAGGTGCCAACCTACTCCTAGAAATAGGTAGCTTTGGTCTTGGAGGGTCTGGTGGGGAGTTTTCACTCTGGCTGGACCTCCTAGCAACTTTGGCATTGGAAATAGAAGAACCTGAGCCAGAAGCCCCTCAGAGTTCCTGGCTTTTCAGCCTTTGGGGATGGAGAATGCGACCTCCCTCCTCTGAGGTCTGGAAGGTTTTGAGGTCAGACGTCAACATGCCACTGTTATTTCCCAACTGGGTGGTATCTCTAAGTTACCCAGGGAGTGGAAACTGAAGCTTTGCAAAGCCTTTTCCCTTGGGCCTTATCACAGGAAAACAGGCGAGTCAGGACAGTCAGATGAGCCGAAGGTCAGGCCTCCCAGGAAGCCATTGCCCAGAGCTGTCCCTACTGGCATTGCCGGCCTGCCAGGAAGGGCCTGCCTGCCCACAGAGCTGACAGGAGACACAGCAGATGGTAGAGCCCAGGTGTGGAAAGCCATTTCTCAGAACTCAGGTGGTCCAGTAATTAGGCCCAGGGTGGAGATGAGGCAGTGCCAAGAGGGTGCACCTATTGCCCTTGGGGTGGGGGTGGGGGCGTACCTGGACCTAAGCTCCTATTGTGTGACCATCCTTCTTGCCCTGGCAGCTCCCACCTCCACTTTAGCAGAGGCCTGAGAACAGCCCGTTAAGAAGTTGGCTGTGTGGCTCCAAAGCCCTCTCTAGCAGTTGCCTGAATTTCCAGGGCTCAGGCCGCCAGGACAGGGCACTGTCTGTCTTACATCCTGATAAAAGATACAATCTCCTCCAAAGGGCAGGCCAGGTGGGAACTGAATCTACCTACCACAAGCTTGTGTGGTTTATCTGCCAGATCCTGATCTAAGCATTTTACTCTCACTTAGCATCCCCTCTTGCAGGTGAGGACCTTGAAGCACAGAGAAGTGACTTGCCCCAGATCACGCCCCTTTTGCAGACAGGCCACCTGTCCCTTGCGGGGCGCTGCGAGCTGCCTGAGGTGGGGAGGTCTGCCCCGCACCGGCCTGCCGCACCCCCGTAGTGTAAATGTGCAAAAACCGTGCAAAGGTCGAATCAACCAGCGAAGACAGAATGAAGAGCAGCTCCACCCGCAGCCAGAGCTCCAGCCTCCATGCGCACCTAGGAGACCCGCCGGGTGGCCTGGGCTATCGGACCTCCTGCCTTCAGGGCCAGGCGCTGCATCAACAGCGTGAAGAGTGGACAGAGCCTAGGCTGGTGGACCAAAGGCAGTGCAGAGTGTAGAAGCCGGGCTGGCAGGCAAGGGTCACTGGGGGGCGGGGCCACTGGCCAAAGGGCGGGTAAGCGAGGGGAGAAGGACCAATAGACGCGCAGGGGCGGGCGAGAGGTGGCTCGCCAACGGACGTAGCCGGCTGGAGGCGGACCAATAGCGACTCGGAGGCGGGGCTAGGGACGGCACTCGCGGGGGGCAGGGACAGCGGGCCGCAGGCCAATGGTGGGTAGGAGGCGGGACCTGTGGCGGGCGGGCGGGGACGCAGAGGGGGCGGCGGCGGCGGCGAACAAAGAGGCGGCAGACACGAGCGACCGAGCGGAGCCGAGCGGAGCCGAGCCGGGCCGAGCCGGGCCGAGCCGGGCCGGACCGGACCTAGGAGCGCGCGGACTATGAGGGTGGCCAGGCTGGGGTCAGCGGGTCCCTGAACTCCGCGCCCTAGACCAACGAAGGAGCCCACTCTGCGGCCGCGCAGCGGGAGGCGGCCGGAACCCGCCATGGCCGGGGTCAACTATGCGGCGCCCTGGTGGGTGAGCCTCCTGCACCGGCTGCCCCACTTCGACCTGCAGTGGGAGACCACCAGCAGCCAGTTCCGGCCCGAGGACACCGACTACCAGCAGGTGCCGTGGGGACTCTCTGGGTCGTAAGGTCAGGGGCCTCTGGTCATGGCCTTCCCCTCTCCGAGGGTCACGGACCCCTCTCCGAGGATCTAAGGACCCTCCACCCCATGGCGGGTGACGGTGCCTCCTCCTCGTGGGTCAGGGGCCTCTTCCTTCTCGAGGGTCTCCTCTGGGCCTTGAACCCCTTCCTCGAGGGCCACGGCCTCCTCCTCAAGGATCTAAATACTCTCCAGCCCTTAGCGAAGCCCCCTCCAGATTACAGCCTTCTCCTCTGGTGTCACTAAGGTCCTTTTTTCTGAGGTTACATAGATCCCCCTCTGCCACTTGCCTGTTGCTACCGGGGTCCCTCTCCGTAATTGAGGGCAGCCTGGTGCCAAGAAGAGACCTTGCTGGAAGACCTCAGGGTTCTAGGACCAGCACCGGTCCCTGAGCAGGTCAGGTGCAGGCAGGAGGGGATTCTTCACCCCCTCACCTCCAGGTGGGGAATCCCTTTGCCAGGCTTTTGGTAGGTGAGTGGCCTGGGCTGATGCCAGCCCTCTGTGGCGGCTAATGACCCCTTGCTTAACGCTGAGGCTGTGGGATGTACACAGAGTGCCAAACGTGGCTGTGGGTGACCAGGTTGTCAGTATCTCCTGGGGGAGGAGGGAGGCCTGGCAGCAGGAATGCAAAGTGGGCCTTACTGTGGGAGGCTGCAAGAGACCAAGCCTGGGCAGAGCTAGGGGGTGGCTTTGTAGCCCTCTCCCAGTGGAGACCAAGGTCTGGCATCATGCCAAGCCCCAGCACCACCCCTATCACTGAGCTAATGTCATTTGAGTGCAAGGCAGGGGACCAGGCTGTGGGCATTTTCCTTCCTGCCCAGGGATCTGGATTCCAGAAGCCCCATGACCAGAGTGTCTGGTCACCCACAATACGTCCTTTTTCTCTCCTGGACCACAGCAAGCAGATCCCATGGTAGGGTGGGAAAGGCTTTGCTTATTAAGGTGGCTTGGGGACCTGGCATTCTTTGGACTGTGTTACACCTCGTCTATTCAGAACTGCATTCTCTGTGTCCTTCCTTATCCAGAGGAGGAGAACCGGAAGTAGAGCAGGAGGGAGCCATGGGGCAGCCGCCTCTGCTGAGTAGCTTGCTGTCTCCTGGTCCACCAGACCTGCTGATGGTGTTTCTAAACAGATGAAAAGGGGGTGAGGGATTTGCCCAGGCACATCCAGAGACAGCAAGGAGGAGGAAGTCAAGGAATCGTGTAAAATCTCACACCCACACTCTAGAAACCCAGCCCTGGGGACCGTTCACTGTGGGGGCAACACACATTCTTTGTTCTCCCCAGGAACTTGGATGTGCACTGGCTTTGTCAGACTTGGCCCTGGAGGGCTATCTTTCAGCTGTGAGGTGTGCTTTACTTGGGAAAGTTCTCTGCCCTGAGGGTTTGGGTCATTTGTCAGTTCTGAAGCTCCAGGGCAACCCTGGGACACCTGAGGTGGCTGTTACTTGCTGGCCTGTCCCTGCCACCTGCCCATGCTTACCGCCACAGTTGGACTTGCTGTTGGTCCTCCAAGGTGCCCAGGTTCTGGAATATGTTGTAGGGAGTGAGGGGTGAGGCCTACAGCTCATAGGAGCTGGGGCAGTGGCTGGGCCCCTCTGCTCAGCCTGGCCTTCTGCTGCAGGGCCCACTGGCCCTGGGAGGCCCTGATTGTGCCTGGCCTCTGTGAACACTGTTCTGCCCCCTCCCTTGCTCTCTGCTACGCTGTGGGAGGGCTCTGAGTCACTCTCCTGCCTCCTCTCTGAGGAGCAGAATTAGCCACTGAATAATTCACGATATGGAAACCAGCCTGTCTCCATCCCCCCACTGCCTCCACTGCTGGCAAAGGGCCGGAGCAAGCCAATCCTGGACAAGCATCCTGCCCCAGCTCTCTGGTGCTGGTGCTTTGGGGCAAGCACTCCATTTCTCTGAGCCTTCAATGCCTCATCTTGAAATCTGGGCTGGCTATACCTTTGCAGGTTTGCCTAGGGGTGGAGGGCCAGGAGCTCCGCTCCCCCTTGGGATGAGGCCCTTCTTGCCTTCTCTAGTGAGGGGGCTGGCTGTAGGGCTGGCTGCCACTCTCCTTCTGAGGAGGGTGGACCCCTCAGCTATCCTGACCCAGGGCAGTCTGTGAGCTATTCCCACTGGCTATGCCCTGCAGAGGAGGCTTTTCCCTTGTGGGATTTCTGGGGCCTGGTACCAAGAGTTGGGGGCTGTGGCACAGGGACCAGCCTTTGTCCTTCTTTGCTATTTCTTGTGATCTACTGTTGGGAGCTCTGTTTCAGAGCCTGTGTGGACTTCTCATTGGCCGCTTTTCACCCAGCCCTGGGAGGTGGGGGCCATTGTCTCCATTGTACAGATAAGCAAAGTGAGGGTGAGAACGCAGGAGATGGACTCAGAATCATAGAGGGACTACATGGTAGAGCCTCAGTCCTCTGCACAACCCCACAAGGGTTGTGCAGCCAGAGTCAGCCCTGTGGCTGCCCTACTGTAGGGGATGTGACTGTGGCATTAGGAGTGGTAGGGGACCCCAGAGCCCCAACTGACCCTATGCGGAGCAGGCTTTGCCAGAGGGAGGCTGAGATTCTATATCCCACAAATTTAAGATTTTCCTTGGAACTGAAGGTCTCAGGCTACCTTCCTTCCCAGGCCTCCATCCTGGCAGACAAGGGGCTCCCAGTAACTGCGTGGCCTATCTTGGGGCCCGTGACATTTGCTGAATGGATGGAGCACAGGGAGTCCACAGTGTGGGTCCTGTGTGGGTGTGGCATCTGTGGGAGGCCTGGAAGGGGCTTCTGGGGTCTGATCTGTGCTGCAACCTTCTCATGCCTGCCATGAGGGGCTGCTGGGCCAGGCTCCCTGAGGCTGGGCCATTGCCAGCCTGCCCAGAGCTCCCTGCAAGGCCTCCTGGGCTAGGGTCTTACATATGTGGGGCTCTCAACTTACAAGGAAGAGACTAGAGGCCCAGAGGAGCCATAGCCACAGGGGCTGGCAGGGCTGGGTGGGTCTGGGTGCCTGGGGACTCAGCACATCCAGGCCACTCTGTCCTCCATGTATAGGGGGTCCCTGAAGGTTGGGTAGCAGAACCTTCTCTTTGGCTGCAGGTCCCAGCTCTGTTACTTCCTACCATGTGAGCTCTCTGGGCTTTATTTGGCAGGTCTGCTCACTTAGCTCCTACCAGCCCTTCACA
Organism: Arctocebus calabarensis; assembly: GCA_963573935.1. Classification (NCBI taxonomy): domain Eukaryota; kingdom Metazoa; phylum Chordata; class Mammalia; order Primates; family Lorisidae; genus Arctocebus; species Arctocebus calabarensis. The sequence continues at coordinate 95,250 of CAUYON010053863.1, read as the reverse complement.
ACCCATACAACCCTATGTCCTTAGGCAGGAACTGAGCTCCTGCTCTCTGCCCTGTCACTCTGTTCTGTTGTTTGCACCCACCCAGCATAGGCCAGGAATTGCCGTTGATGGAGGAGAACAGTTGGGGTGGGGGGTGGAGGGTCAGAACAGGGGCTCTGGGGCTCAGTGGTCAGGGAAGGCTTCCTGGAGGAGGTGTTACCTTGATGGCTATGGAGGCTGTGAGCCAGCCTGCTGGTCCCTGGTGGGCTGGGACTCACCTGCCTCCCCAAGTGCCAGCCTGGACCTCAGCACACAGAGATGGGCTAGAGGCGGCCTGCCAGCTTTCCAGATAAGGCGATAGCACTGGCCTCAGGCTTGCTGGCATATGGGGCCATTTCCCATGAAATCCCTGGGTACTCTAGTTGAGACCCTACTAAGACTGAGGTCACCATGCAGAGACCCTGGGGGAAGAGGGCTGCAGGCAGCTGGAATAGCACATGCAGAGGCCCTGAGGGGGAGGCAGCCTCAACTCCCAAATAAGGGAGAGTCCCACTGGTGTGACTGTGTGCCAAGGATGTGCTGCTGCAGGAGTGCTGGGCTCTGTGTGTGGCCATGTGTCAGCCCAGGCTGTTCAGCCACTCAGGATCTGAATGAAGGTGTTTGTGGTCTCCTAGCAGAACTTGTTGCCTCACTCCTGAGAGCATAGCACCTGGGTTCAATGCTATGACTTGCAAGGTCAACTGCATGCCTGGTCTCAGAGCAGCCATTCCCCTGGGCAAGGACAGCCTGTTAACCCTCCCCACTCATCTGATTAAAGAAATAGCACTAACCACCTGTCTTCTAGTTTACAAAAATAGTACACATTTGTGGGATGTTTGGGAGAAAGGGGACAGTGTGAGACAAACGTCCCTCCAGCTGGATTTATCCAAGCACATGTATTTGTAGGGTGGGTATCATTTCCTTAAAACTAGAATGGAACTGCATACCTTGTCTCCTGCTTTTGAAATGTGTTTAATGCTGGGCATTGTCAGTGGCCCTTGGGTCCATATGCTTGTCCAGCATCCCAAGATACCAGGCAGAATTCTGAAATTGCAAGTGACAAAAGCATGCGAGACACAGAGCAGCCCAGGGAGCTGGATAGAAGCTTCTAGAGAAAACCCTGCATGGGCCGGAGCTGATGAGCTATGCTTAGCGGTACAAGGGGCAGGGGCCCTGTGTTGATGGGTGGATGAAGAAGCCCTTCTAGGTCCATTTGGCTCTGGGTGTTTCCCTATTGGCCAGTGTCTAGTCCCAGGGAGAATCTGGCTAGTCAAGCCACATCATGCCTACCTTCTGGCCAGGTCAGTGTGAAGCTGTTGGCCCGAAGCACCGGGTCCACACACTTGAGGCAGATGTTGGGCCACCCACAGCCAGCCTATCACCTGGAGTCTTGGTGATACTGCGTCCACTAACTTAGGTCCCATTGTTGGGCATTTTGGTGGTTCCAGATTTTCATGATTCTGGGCCTGTTGTGGTACCTCCTATCCCCAGGAGTCTCTGGTGGGTCTCTGATCATTTCCTTAGGGTGAAGTCTGGACCCTTGAGAAGTCTCTAAGAAGGGAGGTCTTCAAGGCTTTTCCTGGGGGCATGTAGGTATTAGGAGGTGATTCTCCCTCAGTGCACTGGCTCCCCATCTCTCTGTCTCCAGTGGACGCTGTGGTCACTCCATTCTGTGTCTGTAGGACCCCTGCTTACCCTGCACGCCCCCTGGAGCCCAAGCCTGGCTGCAGGGACCTTCTTCTGGGAATCCTCCATGGTGACATTTCTTCCTCCCTGACTGCTGAGGGGGCATGCAGGGGAGGAACATCAGCTGTTCTGGCTGCTGGCCAAGGGCTCCTGGTCAGGTTCTGGAGGAGCAAAGGTATGTGGAGTTGGACCCTAGTTGCTCTGCCCAAGAGGCTGTGCCGTTTGTTTCTCAATAGCCTTTTAGGGGGGCAGCCAACCAGTGGCCCTGGGAGAACACTGTCATCCTAACATAAGCAGCAACTGAGGCCAACTGGTATCAGGCCAGGTCTCCCCATCTTCTGTGCAGTGTCCAAGCTCTTCCTGTCAGGGTGTCTCAGCGTTGGGTGTCTAGGCCGTACGCCCCCCCACCCCTGTCAGTTCTGTTAGGCCTGGTCAATTCTGGGCGGCCTTGGCTGGAGGAAGAAGACTGAGGTGGAGGCAGGGGAAGCGCCTTATATGGGCACTGAGGATTTGGGTGTGTGACTGCAGGTACAGGTATGGCAAGGTCCTGGGAGTCTCCCCCAGGCTTCTTGTAGTCAGGGGTGGGAATGAGGCCACAGACCCCCAGTGCTGCAGCTCAGTATGGGAAGGCCCCACAGGGGACAGGTGGCATTGTCACCAGGGCAGGGAAAGGGGGCCATGGTCCCTAGAAGGAGCCTGCCCCTCCAGAATAGGTCTGCTACTTGCTGGGGCACCCTTGTGCTTCTGAGGCCTCCAGGGCACAGCAGCCATCTGCTGTGGCAGTAGGTACCTGTGGTATTCTGGGCAGGGCCGTGGTCAGAGCTAGGCCTCCAGCCTAATGCCAGGGGAAGGACAGCACTACACTGATGCCAGCTGGCCACAGGGTGCTTTTTTTCTCGTCTGGAGCCAGGGGAATGTGTGGGGGTGCTGACATGTGCCCCCAGGGAACAGGTGAGAGCCTACAGGAGGGCTGGAGAAATGGGCAGCTAGGAGAGGGCAGCCAGAGGGCAGCAGTGTGTCCCCAGATGGGCTCATGCACAGGAGCACATTTGCCACCTGCATGCACACAAACATAGACTTGCACTCATAGGCTGCTCTCAGACCTCCCATGGCATGCCCAGTCCCCATGGAACTGGGCACTGTGGCAGGGCTGGGCCTGTGCTGCCCATAGCTACGGGAGGAGGCTGGGCTGCCCATAATCCTGGTGTCTTCTGCTCTTAAAGAGGGAGCTGTACCCCTCTCTAGCTCCATGCACTTGGGGCTGCCTCTCCCTGGTATGGGGGTTAAGCTGGCAGCAGGATTCCAGTCTGGCTTGACAAGTGGCCAGACCCATCTGTCTGGTGGCTCCAGGCTGAGTCCAGGAACTGTATAGCCTTGGTCCTAGGGTGACTGGTGGAAGGGTGCTTGCCAACAGGATTGGGGAAGAGCAGGGGATTTTCTGGGTGTTCGTGCTGGAAGATGTGTCGGAGTACAGGGACCAAAATAGACACACTTGGTAAGCAAGGCTGTGCCTCCCGCAGAGCTCTTTGGTGTCTGTTCTTGCATGAGGGGGAGGGCACGGCATGGGCAGCAGGGCAGCTGGGGCCCCACTGTAGGCGCAGAGCAGGGTGGCCTGTGGGGCCAGCCTCTCTGAGGCCTCAACCCAGGACTGCCTTGTTGGGCCTCTTCCAGGCCATTCCTGGAGAGCAAGGAAGCATGTAGTGTGTCCCCAGAGGGCATGTGGAACTACAGAGTGGGTTTCCATGTAGCCTGGTTGCCTGGACCTTGGGGCTAGGCCCCTCTGCCTGGCTCCTGCGTGGCCAGGGCTGGCTGCATTTTCTCCAGGCATGGCCAGGAGCTCACCGTCATGGAATTCGTGAAACCCAAGCCCAGCCTGGAGGAAAATCTGTTTTTCATTTCAGGCCAGCATTACTAGGAGCCTGAGCCTTGTGTTGGGGGGGTAGGGGCTGGGGGCCATATGGCCAGTTGGGGCCTTATATCCACCAGCCTGGCTGGGGCCCAGGGCTAAGGCATTTCTAGAGGCCTGTGACCCCAGGGTCCTGTTGTATGTGACCTGGCAACTACCCAGCAAGGGACCCCAGATGGGGAGTGATGGCAGCAGCTGACACATACAGAGCAGACCCTGTCTTCTCCCTGGTTCCCTCTTCCTCCCCTTGCAAGGACACAGATGGAGTCCTATACTGTGCTTCTGGCCAGAGCCCTTGGTCTGTCTTCCAGTGTGAGACCCAGTCTCTCAGACACCCCCAAACCTTATTTCTTCCTTAGGTGGAGGACACTTGGCAGTTGCATGGTGGGGGTGGGATGTCCTTAGAGGTAAGGGGGGACTGTCCCTCTTCCTTTTCCTCCCTGTCTTGCTCCAAGTCTGTCCTCCTAGAGCTGCCACTCTGTTGTCAGGCACTGCAGGCTCTGGCATGACCAAGCTTTTCTCAGCTGCCAGTGGACCTTGGGTTTATAGAAGGCCTCAGCAGCCTTTGCTCACACTGTCCGCCAGCAAGAATGCACTGCCCTACTAGCGTTATGCTGACTGGCACTTACTGAACTCATGATTGTAGTGTACCAGTGTGACAAAGTTCCTCTTTCTGGCACCTACAGCAGCTGAGCTTCCCAGGCCTGTAACCCCACCACCACACAGTCCTGTAGTGCTGTATTCATTCCTTGGCCCCAGCCCACACTGTAGGCCTGGGCTAAGTAAGTTAACACATACTGATTTTCAGAATGCACTAGAGCCCAAAACAGGGCCAGTGGCCCTCTTTGTGGAGACTCAGTCCCCATTCCAGGGAGGCTGGTGTGACTCTGTGTGGAATCAGTCCCCTGCTCTGGGAAGGCTGACATAGAGACTTGACTTGGACTCCTCTGGAGCCTGGTTCTTCACCTCATCCTGTAGCTGCCTATTCCCCAGCTGGCAGAAGGCACAGGGCCAGGGCTGAGCAGATGTGGGCCAGGCCTATTGGCCACTGCCTTCCTTCAGGATTTGGGGGTCTCCTTCTCCTGCTGTATGTTCCTGCTGTGCTATGCATTGTAGCTAGTGTTTTGGGGCTCAGTGGCCCTCACTGGTCACTCCCTGTGTGGCCACTGTGAGCCTGGCAGAGTTGCTGAAGTACCGCAGGTCTTCCTGTCTCCTCTTTCCTTCTTGGCTAACCCTCACCAGTGGCCCAGCCAAGAGGGTGGGCAGCTGTGGCCAGCAACAGCAGCATGGCAGGATGTACTTGCTGTGGCTGGGGTTGGGAGCCACCTTAGGCTTCCCACCAAAACCCCTGTGGGGATCTCCCAGTGGGCCAGGGGCTCCCCAGCCTGGCCACGGGCCGTGTTGCCCATAGAGGTTGAATGAATGGGCAGCTTTTGGGTAACGGCCAGGACATGGGGAGGCAGCTGCTCTTCAAACCCCAGGGGCAGGCGGCCGGCTGTGGTCTGGCATGTACTCTATGTGTGGCATGCTTTGTGCAGGTGGCATGCTCAGGTGCTGCCTCCTAGGTGCACCAGGAGCTGCGAGGACGCCCAACATCAGCCACCTGTGTGATACAAATGTGCCCTGTCCCAGTCACGTGTGGCTCCCGCCACAGTGGCCTGGGGGCATTTTTAAGTGGCCTGTACTGGTGCTAAGCTTTATAGGGGGGTGTATGTGCCCATGTGGCTGATTAGTACCATGTCCAGGCTGGGCCTAGAGGCAAGGGCCACAAGCAGGGGCCCACGGTAAGTGTAGAAATTCAGGCTCCCATACACTCTGTCCTCACCTTGGTTCTGTTAGTGGAATGGAGTCTCCTATAACCCAGGCTTTCCCTGTGGCACATGGGCCCTCCCCTCTCAGAGCAGAACTGGCTCAGGACCCCTTGCTCATTCAGATGGCCTTACATAAAGGACGTGCCACAGGTGTCCTAGACTCCAATCCCTGACACCCTGGAGACATGCTAGAGAATGTGGCCTATGCTGAGTTTTGGGGGTAGGCAGCGGCATTCCAAGATGGAGAAGGTTCCAGGTGTGAGAGCCTCAGAACCTGACCCAGTCCTGCCCCTTTCTTGTCTGCTGCTGCCCCAGAGCCCCCACCCGGCTGGCGCTGGCAGAACTTGGCTGAGGGGCCTTGGACCAGCCCTTGGGTCCCCTGACAACCTCAGAACCAACCCTGGTCTGACTAGGGATGGGCTGGGGCTTCAGGTCCCATGTTTTTCAGCTCTTAGGGTGTTTTCCAGAGTGGGTGGGGCTTTCAGAGTCTTAGGGCACCCAGGGAGAGTCTGGCACAGGGCAGGGAGGGGCACCCTTGGTGACTATGGGCCACTGGGGGTTGCAGTGACCCTGAGAAGGCTGAAGTGGGCCAGGGAGGAGAAGCAGGAACCCTGGGAATAGGCGGGTATCCCCTGCAGTGCATGTACTCCCCAGGGCCCAGCTGGCTGCTTGCCTCGCCTCACTGAGTCCTTACATCACTTCCACCACATGCGGAAAATTCCATTTGGTCAGAACCCAGATGCTGATCAGACATTTCCCATTCTCTTTCTAAATGGGCCCAGGGAGGGGCAGAGGGGCCAGGCCGCCAGCTACGTGGAAAGAGGTAGCTGGACTGCCACGCGAATGCTATTGTGCAGTCCTCTGGGAATCTGGCTCAGGAGGTGGGGGCAGAGGTCATGCTGGCTACAGCACTCTCCCCACAGATGGCCTGGCTCAGGCCTGCTGCAGTGGATGCCTGGGCCTCTGGGCAGAGGGAAGCAGTGTCCTAGTTTGCTGGGTACCCCAATGCCTGGCCTCATGTGCCCCAGATGGGGTAGGTTCTGCATGTTTACAGTGGTGGGCTGGGTCCCTGGCATCCCCTGCTGGCCTCCCCTCAGTGTAGACTGGGAGAGTACTGTCTGGTCCTCTCTCCAAGGGAGCTGAGTAAGGCTGGGGGGTGCTGAACAGTTTAGAGCTGGACCCTCTAGGGAGGAACACACCCGCCAGAGAGAAAGCTGCCCCAGTGCCTCAGAGTTTGGGAGGAAGAAGGCCCCATGTTTCTTAGCCTTTTCTGTGTGTGGGCTCTGTATAGCAGTCCCGGGAGGTTACCTGGAAGACAAGCCTAGAGAGGAAGGACAGCTGTCCCTGCTCTGCCGATGAGCTTGACAACGGCCTCCCATAGGGGACATATAGGCAGACCCCACGCACAGAGGATAGACATGGGAGCCCCATCCTTGCAGGCAGGCAGTGCCTCTTGGTGCTGGGCCAGAAGAGGAGGGAAAGAGGAGAAAGGTCAGGGAATGCAGGGACACCTGCCTCCCTGGGTCAGGGAGATGGTCATGCTGGCACCAGGGGCTCTGCCTATCACCACCCTGGGGCTAGAGGAACTCTTCAGTCCCTAGGTGAGCCCCAGGACACATTCTCACCCTTATGACCTGGCCTGGGGTTTCTTGGTAGCTGGTCCTGCCCTTATCCCATCCGTCTGTAGGTATCTCAAGGCCAAAGGTCTTGGGCATCCCCCAGATACTATTCCCAGCTATTACACACATTGGTTTATTTTATCCTCATGGTAACAAAGCAGTGTTACTGTCTCCATTTATTACATTTTATAATTGAAGTACTGACCCCAAAATCATTCTGAAGCCAGGTAGAACAGCCTTTGGACCTCACACACTGATTCTCCCATGATCCAGGATGCCTCTTTTGGGCCTGAGTTCTTTTTTTTGTTTGTTTTTGAGACAGAGCCTCAAGCTGTCACCCTGGATAGAGTGCCGTGTCATCAATTCCGGGGCTCAAGCGATTGTCCTGCCTCCTCCTCCCAAGTAGCTGGGACTACAGGTGCCCGCCACAATACCCGGCCATTTTTTTTTTGGTTGCAGCCATCATTTTGTTTGGTGGGCCCAGGCTAAATTCGAACCCGCCAGCTCAGGTGTACGTGGCTGGCACCTTAGCCGCTTGAGCCACAGGCACCGAGCCATTTTTAAGGGTGATTGATTTTTAAGGCCTGATTTTTAAGGGTGGTGAGCAGGGAGCACTCCTGCCTCCTATCTGCAGCCCCTCCCTCCCAATACCTATCTTACAGCAGGGATACCTCTGTCTTCCAGCAGATGGATCATGGTCTTAAGGCAAGCTCCTGAGGGGCAGGCACCAGTAGGACCATTCACAATCACCACATACTGAGCAGGGTCCAAACTCTGGCTTCCCGTCACCTCCCTTGCAGATGCGTGGACCCTTCACTCAGGTGACAGCCCTACATGGGGGGTTGAGAAATGGTCATAACCATTTTACAGAAAAAGAACAAAGCCCAGAGAACAGCAAGGCCTGATCAGAGACAGGAAACCCGCAGGTGGCAAAGCTGGGGCTCAGACCTCGCACACCCACTTCTGGGGCCTCCCACGCCAGCTGAGAAAGCTCTAACAAGTTCCTGTTTTATGTTTAATTATGGAGGTAGTACGTATTCAGGGCTAAAAAATTACGAGAGCTATGTGAGATGACTGGAAGGCACAGCCCCCTCCAGGTCTTCCTGGTGCCTTGCCCACACTTGCCAACTGCTCTTGGTGGCTCAGCACCCTCAGGTTTTACCCCTGGCCTTCCCTGGACATGGATGTGGAGGAAGAGGCTGACTTGGCAAGAGTTTAAAAATCTCTTGACTCCCTGGTCTACCAGGTCCCTGCATATGCCTAGTGCTTAGCAGTATCCCTGCCAACTGCAGGCACCCCCTGCCAATGTCAACTCTGTACCAGGCAGTGCCACCAGGGGGTAGGCTTGCCATGCTCCAGATCTTGTCTGGCCAGTAGTGTTTATCTTGCCCTGCCTCAGTTTTCTAAACTGGCAAAGGGAAGTGGATGGTCCTCGCACCACCTAAGAAGTGATCTGGACCCACAGGCTTTTTGATGTGTTCTGATGATCACTGGGTGAACATGCTAGGCCGACAGAGCCAAGACTGGTGTCTGTTTAGGTCCTGGCTGCCATGTCTCTGGGATCAGCAGCTCGTCTCCCCAGTTTCCAGCTCCCTCACCCTAGGAGGGATTTCCCTGAGGGGACATGAGCTCCCAGTATGGGATAAAGTTCAGACAGGCTTTTCTGGAGCTGTGTCCTAGAGTGAGCAGGGAGGGGATGACTCTAGCTGGGTTAGAGGCCTCTGTAACCCAGGTGCAGGAGGGCTTGCCAGAGGACTTGGCCAGGGAAGGTTGAGGTGGGCTAGCCACTGTAGCTTCCAGACCTTGAAGACCCCAAGGATGGCTCTGGTTATGGGAATGCAGATGTCATGGGCCTGGGGGAGTGGTCAGCTGTCCTGCAGGTGTGCCTTCCCTTTGCCCCTGACCTGTAAGGAAGAGATTAGTGGGACCAATGATCTCCAGCTGGTGGAGTCAGCACCTCCTGACCATGCCCAGCTCTATGCAGGTGAGAGCAGACCCAGGACTCTGCTGTTCAAAGCACCCTGATATTTACTGATGATTGATGTGTGCACAGCCTAGTGCAGGCCAGTAGGGGTACTCCTGGGCTACAGGACCAGGAAAGGTGGCCCCCATCATAGGACAGGCCTCTGGGCCTCAGGTGGGTGCTTGGCTGCTGCCCAGAGACCCCCACTGAAGCTTGACCTATCTGCCTCCCTGTTTGATCTCAGGTGAGTGCCCTGGGGCCTCTGAGGCCTATCTGTGATACAAGTACCTGGTTTCTCAAAGGAACCTGGGCTGACTAAGTAGGTCTAGTTTCAGTTTCTGGGCCCCCCTTCCCCACCCAGCTGGCCAGCAGGTGTTCAGGTCCTTGGCAGACCTCTCCTGCTAGTCCAGGATAGCAGGCAGCTGTGCCCAGGCTGAGGGAATGGGAAGCTGCCCATCCCCAACACCCTGTTTGCTTGTTGCTGGGTGGTCATGGGACTAGGGTAACTGGCTGGATAAGAGCTACACACCCTGTGACCACAGCTTCATGGTAGCTCCCTGGCCTTACCCTCAAGGGTCCCCCCATAAAGTGCCCTAGACAGGGACAGAGGCTCAGTCTCTAGACAGCATGATGGTCTCCAGGGCATCAGACCATGTAGAAGGTGGAGTGGCTGCCTCTGGGATAGCAGGGAGCATCATCCTACCACAACCTGGCAACTGGTCTGCCAATCTAGTGGTTCCAGTGCCTTCTAGGCAAGGGAGGCCAGACAGGGGACCGTCTACCCCTAAGGCTCCCAGAGAAGCCTGCATTGCTGCAGCATCCAGTGTGAAAAGCAGCTTTAAGAAGGGCAGCTGAGGAGTCCCTGGGGGAACTCACCCTACAATGAGGTCTACCATGTTGATGTCCACTCCTCTGGGTACCTCCCCTAGTCAAGCACTTCAGCCTCTGTGGTACTCTTGGTTCCCTCAATGAGGCATAGCTCCGTGTCTACCCTACCCTGTCATAGGAAGTGCACAGAGCTTCCAGAGGGACTGTGCCATGAGCAAGGCCATGTGGCCAGCAAGTGAGCACATTTGAACCCATGAATGTAGGGTTATGGGACCTTGGTCCTTTCTCTGTACCTTCTCTGAAGCCTAGTTTCTTTCCTTTACCTTCCTTTACCTTTCCTTTCCTTTCTTTTTCTTTCTTTCTTCTTTTTTTCCTTTTTGAGACAGTCTTGCTCTGTTGCCCAGGCTAGTACCCTGGCATCATCATAGTTAACTGCAGCCTCAAACTCCTGGGCTCAAGTGATCTTCCTGCCTCAGCCTCCCTAATAGCTGAGACTACAGGCACCCACCTCCATGCCTGGCTAATTTTTTCTAGTTGTAGTAGAAATGGCGTCTTGTTCTTGCTCGTGCTGGTTTCAAACTCCTGGGCTCAGGCAACCTTCCCGCCTTGGCCTCTCGGTGCGGCGATTACAGGTGTGAGCCACCACACCCAGCCTGAAGCCTGGGTTCCTTATCTGTGCAGTGAGTGTGGGAGTAGTGGCTGGGTATGGGGAAGAGGGGCTGGTGCCTGACAACTCTCTGCAATCAGTACCCTCCCTTCCCTAGTGGGTGTTTAGGAAATATCACTGATGCATCAAGTAAACCACTTCCTGTGGGGGATGCTAGCCTTGGACAGGAAGGCTCTTGTGTCCTCTCTGTTTTCTATGTCCTAAGGCTCGAGGGACAGCACCAGAAAGCCATTCTATGAGCAGCCCTTAGCCTGGCCAAGAAGCTGTGTGTTGTGAGATCAGCGCCCATATGTAGCCTATATAGGCCTGTGTCCCCAGGACAATGATCATGGCTGTGTGGGGCCAGGCCGTCAGAGTGGTGGGACTCCACCAGGCAGTGCCCATTCCCTGTTCTGTACTGTGGGTGCTGGGCCTCTTCCTCACACAGGCCCCAGACATGACTGAAGATCTTTTGGGGCCTTTGCATGGCTCATACCTGGCCAGGGGGAGTTCAGCCCCAGCAGGCTCCCCATTTTCCTAACAACCCCTAAAACATAGCACTACAACTGAGGCGGTAATTCTCTCCCAGGACTGAGGCAGGAAAGCTCTCTAGGCTTGAAAGGGCATGGGCCCTGGTGATGAGGACAGGAGGTGATGCTCACAGCTGAGCCCTACAGCAGTGTGACCAGGAGGTCACCTTTCTAGAGGAGGCACCATCCCTTCCTCAGAAACAGGTACAGGGGATTAAGGAACCTCCTTAGTCGTGACCAGTCAGCAAGGGTCTTGCCAGCCTGCTGGGTCCTTCCGTCACCTGTATCGCCTAGCTCACTGCCACTCACTGGTTCTTCCTGGAGCCTAGTTAAGCACTCTTATTTAAATGTTATCATGAACGTCCCCCTAGACTCTGTGGCATAGGATGTGACAGGCCCCCATGGGGAGGGTGCATTGGGCCTGGGAGGGGACTCCATCCATGGCCTTGAGCAGGCCCATCTGGCCCCTCCTAATGGGAGTTGGGGTCCAATGTTGAGGTTCTGCACGGTTGAAGATGGGGAGGGTCTAATCCTTCAGTACCTCTTCTCAACTGCCTACAGGCGCTGCTGCTGCTGGGGGCCACCGCCCTAGCCTGCCTGGCCCTGGACCTCCTCTTCCTGCTCTTCTACTCCTTCTGGCTATGCTGCCGGCGGCGCAAGAGCGAGGAGCACCTGGATGCAGACTGCTGCTGCACTGCCTGGTGCGTCATCATCGCTACGCTAGTGTGCAGGTGAGCATGGTGGGGCCGGGTGGTAGTGGGGTGGACAGGGCCAGGGAGGGATGGGGCGGAGCTAGCTGTAGGAAGGGGCAGGCCCTGGCCCTGTCTACACCGGGCCCTGCCCCCTCCCAGCGCCGGCATCGCTGTGGGCTTCTACGGCAACGGGGAGACCAGTGATGGCGTCCATCGAGCTACCTACTCCCTGCGTCACGCCAACCGCACGGTGGCCGGCGTCCAGGACCGCGTGAGTGGCCACAGAGTTGGGTTCTGGGGAGTGCTCTTCCCGCTCCTGACCAGGCATCTGTGCGAGGCTGTGGGTGGGGGCTGCAGCAGGTGCGAGCTGTGCAGGAGGAGCTGGCACCCACGGGGAGTGGGGCGCGCACCAGCCTCACTCACGCTGGCTCTGGCGGCAGGTGTGGGACACCGCAGCAGCACTGAACCGCACGGCGGAGCCCAGCATACAGAGCCTGGAGCGGCAGTTGGCAGGGCGACCAGAGCCGCTGCGAGCTGTGCAGCGCCTGCAGGGCCTACTGGAGACACTCTTGGGCTATGCAGCTGCCATACCCTTTTGGAAAAACCCTGCAGTGTCGCTGGAGGTGCTGGCTGAACAGGTGGACCACTACGACTGGTACAGGTGCGGCTGCATGTTGGCTATGCATCATCTTCCCTGAGCTACTTTTGCTCTGAGCACCTAATACCAGAGGTTTTATGGGTGGGGGCACCCAAGGCCACTGGAGGTTATAGGCAGTGATAGGAGTCCCCAAGTGGATGTCTTTCAAGAGCTGACATTGTCCACATGTCCCAGGACTATCCGTAGGGGCCCTCCTGGGCACTCCTGCCTGTCTCCCTAGCCTAGTTGCAGGGCCCTGACCCACACCCATGGTTGCTTGCAGGTGGCTGGGCTACTTGGGCCTGCTGCTGCTCGACGTCATCATCTGCCTCCTGGTGCTAGTTGGCCTCATCCGCAGCTCCAAGGGCATCCTGGTTGGGTGAGTCTGGGTGGGGCATCACCACCTGCGGTCCCACAGTGGGAGGACCGGGTGAGGCACACAGTGCTATCCTACACCATCCCACCCCTGTCCCCTGCCTCCCATCTATGGGTCCCAGCCAGAGCAGCTGCTGTGGGACCTGAGCAAGATCCTTGTTAGATGGTCTGAATGGGGTCTGCTTGAAGATGCTTCCCTAGTGCCTGTGGCTTGTGCCCCTGTAGCCAATGTCCTGGGCTTGCTTGCCCCCATCCTGGTCTTAGCTTCCTGCTGTGCTCCTCTCCTGAAAGAGTCTGCACCTGGGGTACTTGCGGCCCAGAGACCCGAAGCCACCTGCCCAGGTCCCCCAGTGCTTGGGGATACCAGGAGATCAGACTGGGACCTCTTTTTTTCTGCCTCCCTAGGCTGGTGACCTTGGGCAGGTGGTTCATGAGTGCTGAACCTCTGTCTCCTTGTCTGGAAGATGGAGTGACAGTTTGTGCAAAGGGTCTCTGTCCCTCACTACACAATTGCATGGCCATTTCCTGGCTCCTCCCTAGGTCAGCTCTGGGAGAGATGAGAGAACCGTCTGGCCCCACCTGTGTGACACTTACAGGTTTGAAGGAGATGAATGAGTGAAACATGCCATGTTTCACTAAAATCATGTGATAGAAGTGATAGCACCCTAGAGCAAAATAGAGTAGAGTGAGAGGGAGTGCAGGCGGCAGGGTCTGCCTAAGGAGTTCTAGGAGAAGGGACATTGAGCACATCTCTGCCCCCAAATCTACCCTTCTGAGTTGAAAGCAGATGCTGGAGTCCAGGTTCTAGCCTTAAGGACCCAGCATGGGAGCAGCTTCCTTTGAAGCCCAGCTTGGTCACCCCCTCTTATGATCAACACCAAGAGCCAGGAACACTTGGACACATGAGGAAGTATGTTTGATGGCCAGTGTGCAGGGGGTGTGCACAAGCTGTGGAGGGACAGAGGAGGTAGGTGAGCTCAGGCCTCAAGCCAGGGAGAGCTTGCTGTAATAGCAAGAGCCTTGCCCTGTGTTCTGAGTGAGGTAGTGCCCCTGCAGAGTTTGGGCAGAGGGCCTGCTATGGCTGAGGTTAGCATACCCTTCGGGCCACTATGTGGACAGCAGGCTGCAGGGTTCAGAGCGAAAGTGGAGGAAAAGGACCTGGGGAACAGAGGGCCACCTGGTGTTCTCAAAGAGTGAAGGCCCACCTTCCCTGTCCCCAGCCCAGTCTACCTTAGCCAGGATGGGTATCTGTGTGGGCTTAGGCTTTAGGCAGCTCTGGCTGAAGCCAGTATGGGCTGGACCTCTAAATGTGCCCTGGGACCTGCCTTCTGGCCCGTAGCCTGAGGGTAGCATGTCCCCAACCCCCAGCATGGGGGCTGCTGACTGGCTCTCTTTGCTCCAAGGGTCTGCCTCCTGGGTGTTCTGGCTCTAGTCATCAGCTGGGGCTCACTAGGCTTGGAGCTGGCTGTATCTGTGGTAAGTGGCAGAAAAGACCAGTGAGCCCCATCTGTTGGGCCTGGGCATTTCCCTTCCCAGTCCCCCCAGGTCACTGGGTCCTGAGAGTTGTGGGAACCTATCCTGGGCTCAGAGCACATCCCGTGCCCCCAAATCACATTCCATCCTTCTGAGCTGAAAGCAGATCCCGGAGGCCAGGTTCTACCCCTGAGGACTTAGGGTGGAAGCAGCTTCCTTTTGAAGATAAGCATGGTCACCCCTATCTGTATCTCCCCAGGGCTCCAGCGACTTCTGTGTGGACCCCAACACTTATGTGACCAAGATGGTGGAGGAGCACTCGGTGCTCAGTGGGGGTGAGTCTGCAGCAGGGTTGGATGGAACTGGGAGGGCAGGTGGCTCAGGCAGAGGGACCTCTGCACTCGGGAAGAGGTTGTGGGAGGCTCCTGAATGACTAAGTACAGGGGCCTTGTGAGGCCAGTGATAGGAGCAGAGGACCAAGTAGCCCGGTCAGGGGAGGTCTGCCAAATAGGTGGCATCCAAGTTGAGTCAAAGAACGCTGCATCTTGTACAGACCCCTGAGGCAGAAACATGTAATGAGTTACTGAGCAGAAGGTAGATCAGTGGGGCAAGGCGCAGGGAGACCACAGGGCCATGTCACAGTTGTGACCATGGGCTTTATTCTGGAGGCTTTATTCCATTAAAGGAAGGAAAGTGGGGGAGAGACAGGATGCACCATTGGAGGTCTCTTTAAAAGCTTCTTCAGGCTGCTGGGGTCAGCAGGGGATGAGGTAGGAGAGTGGAGACAGAGCTTGAATACAAAGGGGCAGAAAGTACACAAAACTGTGCTTTGAAGGCAGGCCCCAGGGACTTCGTTGAGGCTCCTCTTCTAGGGAACAGGCCTGAGGTGCGGGTGGGGCGGTCCGAAGGTTTGGACAGGTTTGCAAGTCCTTTTATACATTAGAGGCGGGACGTGGGAACCTGGGGGTCAGAGTGTGGTCAGGCTGTACCACCATTATTCAGCTTGTTGGGCCCTGTTATGGAAGTGTCAAATGTTCTGTAATAGAAAATAGAGGGGCTGTCCCTGGGGGAGACTGGATGGCCTGGAAAATCCCATCTCTGTCAGGACCATCCTGTCACCCTTAATCCAAGAAAGCCACAGGATTAGCTTGTGAGTTGGTTTTACAGCTCATTTTGTGGAAGGTGCCATTTCCTTCACACCCTAAGGAAACCTCTCACCTTGCCCTCAGGTAGGGTAGAAAGGAATGGGCCCACACCACTGGTGGCTTGCAGGGCTAGTGACTGCTGCTCCCTCACGCAAGCCCTGATGCCATCAGCAGGTCCCCACTGCTCCAGGCTCTTGGGAGCTTGGCAAGCACAAACAGTCCCTTATGTGCTCAACTGAGTGTGTGCACACACACACACATGATTCACATGTGCGCGCACACACACAAGTGTGTGAACTCCAGCCTGCAGGCCAGACAGCCCTTGCAAAAGGCCATAAAGCCAGCTGTATTGGCGCCATTTTACAGGTAGCTAAAGTGAACACTGGTGCTGTCTTATGTTTCTGAGTACTTTGATTATTTTTTCAAGTTTTAAAATGTTCTTTTATCTTTAACATCCTTTTGTAATTGGAAGAACTAAACTTACAGAGAGTTCAGAAGGTAGAACCTTGACAAGAGGCAAGTGCTTGAGGACCTTGGGCTCACTGAGATTGTATGGGAACCCAGACCCCAGTGCCAAGTGCAAGTGCCCGCATGTACAGACACACATACAGATACGCATGCAGACACACGCAGGAGTGTAAGTGCATGCACACATGCATACAGATACACACACATAACACACACGTAGTCATACATACGCTCAACTATGCTTAGCTACCGTATCCTCTCTCCGCAGAAATCCTGCAGTACTACCTGACCTGTTCGCCTCGAGCTGCCAACCCCTTCCAGCAGGTGAGAACATGACTGTTACGGGAGGGGCCAGGCCAGAAGCCAGGTTGTGCAGGGAGAGCTTGAAGTCCCTGGTTACTATATGAGAAAGGCCCGTGGGACTCTGGGTGCTGTGGGAGGTAACTGGGTGGATGCTGTTCTGGGATTACCACCCTGGGCCCTAGGCACAAGCTTTTTGGAGTGACCTGGTTAATTCACCTCCATCCCTGGAACTCCTTTCATTCCTTGAATTGCCCTTCATGGGGGTGGTAAGGGTCCCAGGGTTGCCTCTGCAGAGTGACATCTGTTCAGGTGGCCTGCAGGGAAGGCTGTGGGGTCTGTGGCACCAGCTGCCAGTCATGTCTTTGTGAGTGCTGGGCCCTCTAGGTCCTGGAGACTGTTCATCTGCTTTGAAGCTGCTGTGCTTTGCTCTGTGGAGCGGGTGCATGATTCATGTTACCACCTTAGGAGTCTGTTGCCTCTGGGTGTGTGTCAGCAGCAGAAGCTAGGGAGGGCCCTGGTGGCCTTGTGAATTGCCATGTAGGGGATCCTGGGGGAGGGAGGGAGAGGCAGACTGGCCCTGGCCCCTGCTGCCATCAGCTGCCTGTCCATGGAGCAGAAGCTGTCGGGCAGCCACAAGGCACTGGTGGAGATGCAAGACATTGTGTCTGAGCTCCTGAGGAGCGTCTCCCAGGAACATCCAGCCACCAAGGTAAGGGCATACATGGAAGGGGAGGGCAGGGATTCTCATTTCACAGCATGAAAGGAATTTGGGGGTACAAACACAGCTTAGGGGCTGGGTGCGGTGGCTCACACCTGTAATCCTCGCAGAGGATTACTCTGGGAGGCCGAGGCAGGTGGATCTCCTGAGCCCATGAGTTCAAGACCAGCCTGAACCAGAGCGAGACCCTGTCTCTAAAAATAGCTGGGCATTGTGTTGGGTGCCTGTAGTCCCAATTACTTGGGAGGCTGAGGCAAGGGGATCACTTGAACCCAAGAGTTTGAAGTTGCTGTGAGCTATGACACCATGGCACTCTACCGAAGGCGACAAAGTGAGACTCTGTCTCAAACAGCTCAGGGCAAATTTGGAAAAGACAGTAGGGGTGGCCTGACAGGGATCCGGTATTAAGGTTGGGAGTAATTCCTGTTTTCTTCCCACCCTTTCCAGATAGAAGCCACTTTTCTCTTTCCTTCCTTCCCCTCTTTAGTCCTTTTCCCTAAGGTTTTAGGTAGCTTTTCAAAATAATTTTGTTTGTTGGACATGGTGACTTACACCTATAATCTCAACACTTTGGGAGGCTAAGACGGGAGGAGCACTTGAGCTCAGCAGTTTGAGACCAACACAGCAAGACCCCCATCCTTTAAAAATTTTTTTAGGCTCAGCACCTATAGCTCAAGCGGCTAGGGTGCCAGATACATACACCAGAGCTGGCAAGTTCAAATCCAGCCTGGGCCCATCAAACAACAATGACAACTCCAACCAAAAAAAAAGCTGGACGTTATGGCAGGCACCTGTAGTCTCAGCTACTTGGGAGGCTGAGGCAAGAGAATCGCTTAAGCCCAAGAGTTGGAGGTTGCTGTGAGCTGTGGTGCCACGCCACTCTACCCAGGGTGACAGCTTGAGACTCTGTCTCAAAAAAAAAAACAAATAAATTTTTTTTCAAAATTAGCTGGCTTAGTGGCTCACACCTGTAGTCTCAGCTACTCAGAAGTCTAAGCCAGGAGGATCACTTCAGAAGTTAGAGGCTCAATGCTGTGAATGCACCACTGTCCCCCAATCTGGGTGACAGAGATCCTGTCTCTAAATAGTAATAATAATAACAGTTTTAGTTTTAATTCTAAAAGTGATACAAACTGTATTAAAAAATTGGCTCGGCGCCTATAGCACAGCGGTTACAGTACCAGCCACATATAACAAGGCTGGCAGGTTCCAGCCCAGCCCTGGCCTGCTAAACAATGACAACTGCAACAAAAAAATAGCTGAGTGTTGTGGCGGCTGCCTGTACTCCCAGCTACATGGGAGAATCACTTAAGCCCAAGAGTTGGAGATTGCTGTGACCTATAACGCCATGACACTCTACCAAGAGTAACATAGTAAGACTGTCTCAAAAAAAAAATTGGAGAAAATGAAAACAGATAAAAGAACAAAATAAGGTTAATTTTCAGGGTTAGGTGCACGCCCCTGGCGGCATTCTGGGAATTTGAGAGGATTACTGTCCCTCCCATACTCCCCCACCCCTGGACTGTTCTGGACCCTGTATTTTTATTAAAATACCATTGGCTAGGCATGGTAGCTCACACCTGTAAACCTAGCACTATGGAGGCCAAGTCAGGAGGATTGCTTGATCAAGGAGTTCAAGATCAGCCTGAGCAAGAGCGAGACTCTGTTTCTACTAAAAATAGAAAAACTAGCCAGGCATTGCCGTGGTAGTGCCTGTGGTTCCCAGCTACTTGAGAGGCCGAGGTAGGAGCATGGCTTGAGCCCAGGAATTCCAGGTTGCAATGAGCTATGATGATGCCACTGCACTCCAGCTTGGGCAACAGAGTGAGGTCCTGTCTCTAAAATAAAATACATGTCGCTGTACTCCAGACAAAAATCCAAATCTCCTTGGAGGTATTAGTCCACAGGTTACTTGTGGGGAACCTGGCCTCGTCCCCTGCTCCAGCGCTATGAGACAAGAGGGAAGCACATGTCATAGGCATGATGGTGGCACTCAGATTCCATGTGGGAGCAGGAGGCCCTTATCTAAGAAACTCTTCACAAAATTCAAACAAACAATGCACAAACAATACTACTTTAAGGTTACTTTTATTTTAGTTACAGTCAGGATATTCTCTTAACTTCTTTGTTAGCACCACTGCCATAACAACTCTACAGACCCAGAGGCTGGAACAGCAAACATTTGATCCTCACAGTTTTTGGAGGCTGGAAGTCTCAGGTCAAATATGGGCAAGTCTGCCTTCCTCCAAGGACTCGCTCCCTGGCTTGTTGATGGCATTCTCCCAGTGTCTTCCCATGATGGTCCTCTGTGTGGTCTTGCCCTAATCGCCTCTCCTTATAAGGACACCAGTCACCTGGAATTGGGACTACCCTAAACATCTCATTTTAACTTAATCACCTCTTTATAGACCTTGTTTCCAAACATAGTACCACTTGGAGATACTGGGGAGTTAGGGTTTAGCACATGTATTTTGGGGGACACCTATCAACCCATGATGGTAGGTTCTATTATCCTCAAAGCCATTTTAGGATTATAGAAGGACCTTAGGGTCCCTAATAGCTGGTGTAGAGGAACCATTATTGACCTATAAGTGTGCCTTTATTTCTCCTTGCATGAGATAGAGCTGGAGGTGCTGAGACTATGCCCTGCTAGTTTTTCTGTTTTTAGTAGAAATGGGGTCTCGCTCTTGCTCGGGCTAGTCTCGAACTCCTGACCTCAGGCAATCCAACCACACTGGCTTTCCAGAGTGCTAGGATTACGGGTGTGAGCTACAAACCTGACCTAAAATACAATTTCTAAAGCCAGAACAAGTCTGCATCAGTAAACATGCAGATATTTTGCTGTTTTTCCAATTACAGTAAAAGGAGCTCTATTTTCATGAGATGGTGACCACACTAAATAGGCATCTGTGGGTCTTCCTGTCCTTGGTAGGCCCTGTGAATCCAAGGCACTCTCTGGAGTTCCCATTTCTGAAGGCCTATTGTCCTCAGGGCTTGCCCCAAGACCCCAGGGTTGAAGGTATTCTCAATGACAGGTTATGAGATGGAGTGAGACCTGGGGGGCTCTTGAGGAGGTGTAGCTGGCTTGAGACTCCCTTCCAAGTATTGACCTCTCCTGGTGTATGTGTCCCAGGACCCCCTCCTCCGTGTCCAGGAGGTACTGAACGGCACAGAGGTGAACCTGCAGCACCTCACCGCCCTGGTGGACTGCCGCAGCCTGCATCTGGTGAGACGCTGCTGCCTGGGGCAGAGGCATTGCAGCAGGGGGCAAGGGGCAGGGAGCAGCCATTCAGGAGGACAGGCAGTGGATCCTCTGCCCAGCCTTGTGTGGGGGTGGTCCAGGCCTCTGCTGCTGGGTCGAGGACCTCACACTGCCTGTCCCCACCTCTCCTGTCTCTGGGTCTTGCCATCTTGTCCCCACCCAACCTCAGGACTACGTGCAGGCGCTGACAGGCTTCTGCTACGACGGCGTTGAGGGCCTCATCTACCTGGCCCTCTTCTCCTTTGTCACTGCCCTCATGTTCAGCTCCATCGTCTGCAGTGTTCCACACACCTGGCAGCAGAAGAGGTGAGGGGCTCAGAGATGTCCTGGAGCTAGGCCATACCGCATGCAGGTTATCTTACAGGCATGCCCTTCTGAACACTCATGTCCCAGCCCCCGGAGGTGAGGGACAAATGCCTCCTCCCCTCTTGACCCTTTCTTGGCCTCTGCAGCATCTCTGAGGCCACCAACAACCAGGTGAGAGTATCGCCATTTCACAGAAGGAAAACAGCCTGGAGGAGCTCCTGGCCTGGGTCATGCAAGTCTAGGGCAAGCAGTGAGGACTTGGGTCTTCTTCCCTAAGGCTGGCTCTATGCCCCCCAACCCTGGCTGGGAAGGCAGCTGACCAGCTGTGCAGACTCAGCTTCTGCAAGAAGTAGCCAGGATAGGAGCCAGCCTCCAAGGAGCTGCCATGTGCTTTATTTTGAAGTGGGGGTCCGGGTGGCCCCTGCCTAAGTCTCCCCATTTAGTACTGGGTTGAATGGTGTCCGAGGATGTTAGTCTGTCTCCTTTGCTGGGGCCTCCACAGCTCACATTTCAGACCCTCCATCTTCCCTCTTGCCCAGGGCTGTTTCTTGGTGGCCCAGCTTGGATGGCAAGTAGCTCAGCTCAGATTTCTCCCCTTTGTCTGGATTTCTATTCTATTTTTTCCCTTGTGGTGGATATGGTGGCAGTTGTGGCAATAGTGGTGATAAAGAGATAGTCATAATGGTGATGATGGTAGTGGTGATGGTGATTTGGTGGTGATGGTGGAGATGATATGGTGATGTGATAGTGATGATGATGATGACATAATGGTGGTGATCATGATGATGGTGGTAGGGGTGGTGATGATAGCAATAAAGTTGCTGATGATGGCAGTGGTAGTGATGGTGGCAGTGGGAATGAAGATGGCAGATAGGAGTAGCTATAGAACACAGTCCTGGAACCACATGGCTAGGTTCAGATCCCGACCCTATTCTTGCTTATTGTTTGACTGCGGGCAAATTTCATTACCACCGTAGCCCTTAATTTCCCTGACTGTGAAAAAGGAGTTTTCAAAAACACACATATAGGGTTGAGTGAGCTACATGTGAGGGCCCCACCCTAGGCTTGACTGGTAGTCATTGCACACCCACCAGGAACCACTGTCCTAACTACCATGAGCCCAGCCCTGGATCCCATCTGGGCCCATGCTGGGTATGGAGGGCTCCAGAGTGGCAGAGGCCTGGCCCACTGCTCCCGCATTCCATCTTGCAGCAGCCTATGAGGAGTAGACAGGAAGCCATAGTACAACAGAGCAGAGAAAACCAGCTCAGCCACTCAAGGTACACATGGTCCCTGCAGGGCAAAGGAGAGTACTGTAGCTTCCAGGTACCAGCCTCTTGTGTTCCCTCAGGAGGGCCCCTGTGCCCTTCCTTTAATAAGCAGACAGTATGGGCATGAGCGGGCTGATCAGAACAGATCCTGGCACTCAGGTGACCTCATAGAGCCATGGGACCTGTCCCACAGTGTGGCTATGCCAAGACTAGAACCAGGAACATCTGCACCAGAGCTGACCATTGCAGGTCTTATGTCTGGTTCTCTCCGGCTAGAGCCTGACCCTGTTCTGGGTGTCCCTCTTTGCAGAGGCCCTGATGAGGACGGCGAGGAGGAGGCCGCTCCAGGGCCAAGACAGCCCCATGACAGCCTGTACCGCGTCCACATGCCCAGTTTGTATAGCTGCGGCAGTAGCTATGGCAGTGAGACCAGCATCCCAGCTGCGGCCCACACCGTCAGCAACGCCCCGGTTACTGAGTACATGTGAGTTCTTCGGAACAGAACCAGGTTCAGCCCAGGTAGGGACAGACAGAGCCAAGGCCCTGGGGTAGGTACCCACACTTACTGCGGGTGGCCAGTGGGGCTACAGTGGTTGGGTTACCTGCCCTTGCATGCCTCTTGTTCCCAGGTAAACCTGGTCAAGGAACTATGGGGAGGCCACATGGTCAGATGGAGGTTCCCTGTTTAGGGCACAAGGATGCTATGGCCAAGGACCCTGGGGCCTGGATATGTGCTGGGCCCTGGCCAGGGCAAGTGGGCACCTGTGGGGCCACCCTGAGCTCTTTTTTATTGCCAACTTCACAGCTGTGGAACATGTGCCCACATGGAGGTCAGGGTCAAAGACAGGGTGCCAGGCAGAGCGGGGTGGGCATGGGCTCTGCCTGGTTCTGAGATGGGCCCTCTTGACCCAGAACTGAGACCACTGTGGCCAGTGGTCAACTCACAGCCACTCTTCTTGCCTCAGGAGCCAGAATGCCAATTTCCAGAATCCCCGCTGTGAAAACACCCCACTCATTGGGCGTGAGTCCCCGCCGCCCTCAGTAAGTGTTGGAGCAAGAGGATGGGTGGGGCCTTTGGCCCCAGAGGGGGTCTGCTGTGCCATTGCTGTGGTGGTCAGGTGCAACTCGCATGGGCAGTGTAAGCTCTGGGGCAGCTGTGAGCTCTGGGGGTAGCTGTGAGCCTCTAGCACTGGGAACCAAGAGGGGTATCCCCAGCTGGGGACTCTCACAGGGTGCCTGGCCTGAGAGGGCAGAGCTGGGTTGGCCCACCTGCTCTCCTGGCTAGCCTTCAGGCACCCTAAGGCCAGAGTGTGCTGCCTTGCAGACCAGCTGCCCACTGGGGTCAGCTCTTAAACTCTGTTTTAGAGAAGGGGAATGGGTGGGTAGCTCTCCTGGTTCTCCTGGGTGAGGCCCTGGCATCTTTCTCTTCCCACCCCACTAGGTCTCTGGACTATAACAGGACCTCCCCCAAACCCCACTCCAGTAACCTGGGCCCAGGTTCCTTTCCTCTTCCTCCCTTGACTCTTCTTTTGAGTGTCCTCTGGAGTCCAGAGGGTCCAGATAGTGCTATAGTAGATCTGGGGTCCCCTCTAACTTTGGGAGTGAGTCACAGACAAGCGCAGGCCTGCAGTTTTGGCACCAAAGAGAAGGAGGCTGTGGAGAGGCTAGGGGCTGGCAGCTTCCTGGGGAAAGAGGGTTGGGCCCCAAGAGTAGGGCCAGAGGCCAAAGGCTATCTTACTTCTGGTATACCAGCTAAGTGGCCACCACCTATAAGATCTGTAGGCACAAAGCAGTGCCTGAGTTGCCCAGGACCAAGGTCTGTGCAGCCCGGAGGCCCCCACATCACTCTCAGTCACTCTTATCCTCTTCATCATATGTCCCCACGGCCTGCTCCAGCTGGGTCCCACACCCTGGTATTGAGGCCACCATCTCTCTCTCTCTCCTGCCCCCCACCCACCCTGGGCCCTCCTAGCGCTATCTAGCTGCCCTGGACTCTGGCAGCCACGGGGGCTGGCAGTTTAAGCCCATGGACAGTGCCCGAACGCTGTGGTAGCTGTGCCCTCAGAGTGACAGGTACTGACCCATCGGGTCCCCCACCCCGCACGGCCGCCCGCCTGCGCCTCTGCCTTGCACTCATTGCCACCCTCCCGCTGGCACTGGACTCCGGCTCCATCTATCCTGCTCCCACCCACTGGGCTGGGTCTGGGCAGCACAGCCCAGCCATAGACCTCTAAGGCCAGCCTCACAGCAGAGGCACGAGCCCTCTCCAGACCCTGCTGCCAGCTGCAGGTAGTCCCAGGTTCTCTTGTCACCTCCCAATGAGAAAACCACCCACCTAGACCCTGTGTCTCCTGGGCTTGAGGCAGAGTGGAGCTCGGCCCCTGAGTGTGTGGCCGGCAGCCTGGCCCTTGAGGTGTAGCCTGTGTTGGCCCCTCCCCACCCCGTGTCCCCACCTTGCTGCATGTCCCTGGAATGACATGGCTCCTAGGGCTGCTGTTCCTCCTCTGCCGCTCCTCATGGCCACCTGGCAGGCTGCTCGCACTGTGTCCCAGGAGGGCTCTCAAAGGCCCAGGAAGCATCATCTCTGGGGGTCCAGGGACTGGGGATGGGTCTGATCCTGGGGTTCTAGAGCCCACTATGGGGGCCTGCCTGGAACCCCATACCCTTGGCACAGGCCTTGGCCTTTGCTCCCCATGGGCATGTGGGCCTGAGCACGTGCCTTATCCACATGTGGTGTTCTGCAAGCACATACCCACATGTACATACATGCACGCATTTGACAACACATGTGCACTGCTCAAGGTTGGATAAGGGTGGTCAGATGTGCAGCCATCTACAGAGCCAGATGGATGGGGCTTCCGCCATCTATTCACCTCTGTCCCTGGGTCCCCAAGAATGGATGGCAGCATCACTCCAGCCAGGGGGGCCTATATGACTTCTGGAGCTTTCGCCTGGGAATGATGGGGCAGAGCAGCCAGGAAGGGCAGCCCAGGGTACCCTTGGTCTGGGGCCTCCCTACTCCTGTGGCCTCGGCCCCTGGGGCCTGGGGCCTGGCTTCAGGAGGACTTTGCCCAGCACCAGGGTTGGCCTGTGAGTGGCCTTTGGGTCCTGGCATAGGGTGCAGTTAGGGCCATTGAGCTCTGGCTGGGGAGTGGCAAAGCTCTGCCTGGCCCAGAGCCCAAATGCCAGCAATGTGGTATGGGGGGCAGATGCACTCCTCTGATCAAAGAAGAGGCTGGGCCCCTGCCCTGAGCCTGGGAGGTGGCAAGATTTGCCCCCTGGGGGGCTGCCACCTCCCTCAGCCCCAGCTGGCCTTCCCAGAGCCCCTTCCTGATAGGAGCTCTGTCAGCCAGGCTATATGCTGTCACATTTTACCCCTGGATTGGCTTCTGGCTCCCTGGAGCCAAGCCCAGCTAAGGAAGCCCTGGCTGTGCCTGGGGCCCTCTGACCAGCACGTCCCCTGTCTTCCTCCAGTACACCTCCAGCATGAGAGCCAAATACCTCGCCACGAGCCAGCCTCGCCCTGACTCCAGCGGCAGCGGCCACTAGACCGTGCTCCGGGCAGCCACTTGCCCCATGTGCCAATCGCCCCCTCCCTGTGCCAGCACTGCCGCTTCCCTGCAGGGCCATCCCTGGACCTCCACATGCCACGCCAGGCCCACCTCGGACAGATGCATCTGCAGGCCGCTTGTCTCCTCCTTTCCCCTCCCTGCAGGGGTACAGTTGAGAAGCTGGGGCTCTGGGCCTGCACCCTCAACTTGAGTCACGCACCTGAATGCTGCTGCCAACACCCCTGCCCTGCACAGCCATCCTTTACCCTTGGATTCACCAAGCCCACTCTGGGCAGGTGCCTGTGCTGTGATGTGTGATGCCCCCTCTGCAGATGCACCGCTCTTGTGTCCCATCTCTGCCCTCACCCTGGGCTATGCAGTCCTTGCTGGGCCCTTCTCTCCCACAGCTCTTGACGCCACATGCCCTGGTGCTTCTGTGGACCCCTTCTTAGTTCACAGGAATGGCAGGAGTCCCTCTATGCTGGGCGTCCACTGGCCGCTGGGAGACAGGGCATGCACTAACTGCTCATCCCCAAACTGCAGACCTTCTCTCAGCACCCCCAACACCCATTTCTCTGCAGTGTCTGTGGCACCCTCCTTGCCTGTGTGACTCAGCTGACCACAGCTCACCTCTCCTGCCAGTTGCCAGAAGCCTAACAGGGCTCTCTGCCTCCTGCCCACCTCTCTCCTTCAGCACCTGCCCTACAGAGGCACCAGCCCTCCATGGACAGCAGGGGCCATTTGTGGCCAGGCCACCCTCCTGCCTCCCAGTGCTGGCCTCCTTCTTGGTGCCAAACCCCTCTCCCAACTCCAAAGACTGGGCAGCTTCATCTGGTTCCTTTTTGCACTAACCACATTTGTCATCTCTAGGGCAGGCCAGGCTATGGTCCAAGGGGACCACTGGCCCCCTTCCCTCCCTTGGTTCTGTTTCCATCCATGCCAGGTGCAGAGTTCCTAGAGCCTGGCCTCAGGGGTTAGGCCCAAGCTGGCTGTGAATGTGCCCTTAGCCCCTGCCATCCTCCTGGGACTAACCACTAACCTCACTCCCAGCTCCATGGACATGCCTAACTGAGAGCCAGCAAGTTGACCCCAAGTCCAGGCTAGAACCAAGGCCCAGGACAGCTGGCCAGGAGCTGGGGTTGGAGTAGCTGTTTCTTCAATGGGTGCTGCTGGCATGGGGCCCTAGTCCAACAGGTGGCCCAAAGGGCCTAATGATCCCTCCCTAGGCAGCTGCTGTACCGGGAGGACTGTGTACTTGGAGATATACCAAGGGCTGTGGACTGAGGTCACTGTGGCCTCAATTTCCCTCCTTGTGAAGTGGGAACAAGGCTTCCCTAAGGTGCTTTTGGCTTTAGTGTATGATGTTTGCTTACTGCCATGGAGGGTAGAACCACCCAACAAATCAGGATAGGGAAGTTCTGCCTTTTCCAGCCCCAGTCGGGCCCAGCCAGCCAGCCAGTGAGGCTCAATGCATGTACAAAGGCCCGGGGCAGCCAATGGGCCACTGGATAGCCACATGCAGGAATCCAGGCCCAGGCCCCACAGGGGAAGGTGGGCAGGCAGCCCCAGCAGTTTACAGACATATGGTTCTTCCTCCCAGAGCAGCAGGGCAGCTCCCCATACCAGATATGTCCTCATCCTTTTCCTGGGCCAGCCCTGCCCTTCCTCCGTAACCCCCTTCGATTGTGCTGGTGTCTGGGACCAAAAGGAAGAATGGGGACAGGGTAGGGAGAGGAGTCAGGCCTGGGCATCTAAGCACCGCTGGACATGACCAAACCTCAATAAAGGAGACTCTGCTCCAGGCTCTGCCTGGCTGTCATTCTGAGCCCACGGGACCACAGCCACTGCTCAGCCTTTCCTCTGGGCTCAACCATGCCATGGAGCTTTCCTGGCTGTGGGTTGTGAGGGAGGCACTGGCATCCCCACCTGGGTGCCTGCCGTGCGCCTTGTGACTACTCAGAAGCACAAATGCTGCCCTCAAGGTGAATGTAAATAGCATGAGAGGTGGGCGCTGCCCAGATGTGGCTGTGAACCCCCGTGCTGTCTTGGGACTCTTGACTGTCATGTGCGTGCGTGTGTGCGTGCCCTGTCTGTGATTTTACTCA
Source organism: Arctocebus calabarensis (assembly GCA_963573935.1). NCBI lineage: Eukaryota > Metazoa > Chordata > Mammalia > Primates > Lorisidae > Arctocebus > Arctocebus calabarensis. The sequence continues at coordinate 67,937 of CAUYON010053863.1, read as the reverse complement.
CCGAGGTTGAAGACAGGAAAAGGGAAAATCAAAAGGGTTTGAACCGCACCTCAGTAGTGGAGGGGAGCGGTTTCTGCCAATGGTTTTATTTTGTTGTTAGTACCATGTCCCCAAATGCCCCATCCCTGTGATCTCTCCACACCCACTGGAGGCATCAGACCAGGGCCAGCTGCCCATGGCCACCACCCATGCTCACCCCACACCAGTGGGCCTCATGTCCATAGGCTCTGCAGTGTGGGGTGGGGCTCTGAGGGTGCCCACTCTCCTGCCCTGGCAGGTCTGGGTAGGGGGGACATGCCCTCCACCCTCTCTCTGCTGCATCCCCCCCCTCATCTCACTATGCAATCCTAGTTCGAGGCATCATCTTCCTGCCCACAGACCAGCTCATCCAGCCCCAAAGGGTATTCAGTTGGCTGCTGGGGCAGGCAGGGACCCGGGCCTTCTGTGGGGATCTTTTTGTTAGGCTGGCTGTGATGGTTATACGCAGCACCACTTTCTATTTGTTACAGATTATATATGTATACATATATGTGTATATATATGTATATAATCTTGTTAAAGTTCCCACCACTCCCATTCCTCCTCCCCACCCTGACATCTGACCTCCCCCCACCCAGTGGACTTGAATTGGAGCAGAAAACTGAGGCCTGAACTATTTTTGCATTTTTCCCTCCAGCCTCTGTAGGTCCATGGCTGTATGTACTGTCGCTGTGTTTTTGTTTTTTAGAACTGGGTTTGGGGGTTGATTTTTATTTCTTTGGGGGTTTTTTTCTTGGCAAATACTAAAAATCTTGTCAACGTAATTTCTGTGGTTTCTATTCAGCTTGGGGTTTCATGTTTTAAAATAAACAAATTTTAAAAAAAGGGGGCCCTTTTCTAGCTGTCCCAGCTCCTGCCTGGAAGCATCTGTGGAGTCATGGCTCTGAGTGGGGTGGGTCCTCATGGGCTGGGTCAGGGCCTTCTCTGCAGAGTGTTGAATCCAGCATTTGGGGACAGGAGTATCAATCCACCTGGCCATCAGGGTGAAAGTTGTGCTCTGTGGTATGAACGTGCAGATTGGGTCAGCTGTGGTCTCTGGCCAAGTGTGTGCCCTACAGTGGCTACTCCCTTCCAGACCCACACGGGGGCGGGGGGTCCCTACAGTGTCCATCTTAGAGGCCTATGCAGGGCCCACCCTAAGGGAGGAATGAGCTCAGAATCAAGGAGGTGAAAACTCCCTGTGAGTAATCCATCCACCCCACAGCAAGCCCTTAGCACAACTGAAGTTAGGAGAGGCCCCTTTGGGCCAGCAAAGCATTTGTCTCCTAGGCCTAGCACAGGCCCAGAACACAGGTAAGCAAAGGATCTGCCACACCCAGTGGAAGCTGCCAGACTGTGGTTCCCAGCTTTCAGGGCACATGTGGGCACCTGGGTCAGGGGCAGGTGGTTGGGTGGAGCTCCTCTCCTGTCCCCAGGGCACACTGGTAGCTTCAGCCAGTGGTTATTTGATTTAACTGTGGCTGTTCTGGGAAGGGACCCAGGATAGGTAAGCTCTAAGAGGGCTGCTGAGCTGCCAAGGATGGGGGCTTTCAGGGTATGATGGGATAAGGAGAGTGAATTGGTTACATTTAGACCTAAGAGCCCCAAAAGACAGGAGTGTGGAAAAAGCTAAGTTAAGGGAAAAGCCCAGGCACATCCTACACCTCTCAAACCTCAGTCCCTGTAACTATCAGGGACATCCTGGTTTCTCTTGGATAATATACCACTCATTCACACACTCAGTGGATGTTTTAAGGCCAGGCACTGTTCTAGGTGCTGGGGCACAGCCAGGGATAGAAGGACAGAGCTCTGCCTCAAGTTTGTGAGAAAGCAGCCAGTGCTGTAGGGAAGACCAGGGCAAAGGGATCAGGAGGGTGAACCCAGTGAGGGCCAAGTGCATTTTTCAACAGTTGGGAGAAATCTTCCTGAAGAACTGGCTGCCAAGGAGAGACCGTGGGAGATCAGGAAGCGTGTGAGGTCTCTGCTGCTGTGACAAATTGCTACAGATGCGGTGGGCTTAACAGGAACTTACGATCTTACAAGTTCTGAGTCAGACATCTCTCTGGGCCAAAGTCAAGGTGTTGGCAGGGCTGCATTCCTCCGGAGGATCTGGGGAGAGGGTCCTGGGGTTCAGAACCCCTTTCCTTGTCTTTCTCAGCTTCTAGAGGCTGCTCATATTCCTTGGCTCATGCCTCCTTCCTCTATTTCCAAAGTCAACAGCAGCACCACCTTCAGATCTCTTGCTCTGACCCTACTCTGCCTCCCTCTCGTTAAGGACCTTCATGATGACATTGGGCCCATGTGGATAACTCAGAATAATCTTCTCATCTTAAAATCACTTATTAACTCCTACTTGCAAATTCTCTTTTGCCATGTAAAGTAACATAATCACAGGTTTGGGGAACTAGAACATGGACATCTTCAAAAGCCATTATTCTGCCCACAATGGGAAGCTAGTCTTGAGACTGAGGAAAGAAAGGTGTCCAGGAAACAAGAACAGCTAGTGCAAAGGCCCTGAGGCAGTTACATGCCTGGTATGGTCATGCAAAGTTAGAGTGGCCAGGGTGGAGTGAAGGAGCTAAGGGATCACACAGGTCTCAGTAAGGATGCTGACATTTACCCTGAGGAGGGGGGAACATGGTGGGGTGCTGAGTAGAGTCACGTGACCTATTCATTTAAACAGGATTGTCTTAGCTGCTGAATTGGGAAGGGGACAGGGTACAAATCAGAAATCAGTTAGCAGGCTACTACTGGGATATAGGCAAGAGCTGGGCTGGATTGAGGACAGTGATGAGAACCAACTGGGTTCTGAACGGTAACACCAAGAGTACTTCCTGGCAGATTGGGCCTGATGTGGGTTTGGGTCAAGCAGTTGGCAGAATGGAGTTGATGAGTGAGGCTAGGACCCAGCTCCATGTAGCAGGAGCTGGTGGGGACAAGGGGCTGAGTTGTAGTGGGTCTTGTCACTAGGAAACTGAAGGTCATCAGTACATCATGAAGCTGGGCAGGAGGGGTGAGCTGCAGGTGAGAGACAGTTTGAATCCCTGGGGGTCCCCTAAAGCCTGAGGCCTAGACTTTGAGTCTCACTTTGAGCTGCTAGTGAGGGGTTTTTCTCCAGCCATACTCCACTGCAGGGTGTCCATCTGGAGGCCAAAGGCTGGGTTTAACCAGGTCGCTGTCACAGCTTGTCCAAGAGATGTTGAAAGTGACATCAAGTTTGTGAGATTCTAGCTACGTGAGGGTCAGCTCTCTCCCAGGAGGGAGTGGGCTATGGAATGAGAGGGGCACTGGGTCAAGACATGGGAGAGGTGAGGGGACTGAGGTTGAGGCAAAGTACAAAGCAGGCATCAGGGATGGAAGCAAGGCCTGGAGAGTGTCAGCTGAGGCAAGGAGTGTTGAAGGAGAGGACACAAGGATGGGCCCAGGAGCAGTGCAGGACAGGGTGTCCAGGAATCTCAAGGTGAAATCTCGCTGGGACAGGGGCCTGCAGATGCCCAGCAGGGGGCGCGGGCAAGGGCGATGATGAGGAGGAGGAGGAGGGGTGGGGAGGAAGAGAAGGAGGTCCTCATTCACCCTAGGGTTCCACTGTGCCTAGGGATAATGGTGGGGCCTGGCTACAGCCCTAGGTATCAGAGCAGGAGGAGTACAGTGGACATTGAGCTCCAGGGATAGGGCACAGGCAGCAGCTATGGAGCCCTAGAATTCCTTCCACAGGAAGATAACTCGAGCTCCACTCGACATCAGCCACGTTGCAGAAATCAGCTATTGGTCCTAAGATCACAAGCACAGAGCTACAGAGCCCCCTTCTCCAGGCCACTTGGGGCTGTACCCCCAGATCCAGCTAGGGTATGGAGAAAGGTGGGATTTGGAAGAGTAGAGAAACCACCAGCTTTGTCCACCAGCCGGCGCCCGAGGACTGTGTGGACCACACATGGAGCGGAAGTGGGTCTCTGGAGGCCTGGACAGGGGTGATGGGAAGGCAGTCACAGCTCTGAGCCCCCAAACTCAGCATGGCGACATTGTCTGGGCAGCCTTTAGGCTCCAGGGGCTGAGACCAGGAGCCTGTCTGTCCCTGGGTCCCTCCTAGGGATGTACCAAGTGCCTTCCTGTGTGTCTGACCCTGAGCTCTAGGAGTGGCCCTGGGGCGAGAAGCCCAAGAGCATTTGACAAGGCTAGGGCTGGGGTGGGCAAATGGGCCCAGGTGGCTGCATGACTCACCACCAATGACTGATCTAGCCAGGGCCCCTGCCTCCCTTCTGATGCCAGGCGTAGCATCAGAGCCTGTGTGACACACTGGTTTCCTACTGGTGTGTGTGCAGGGACCGAGACTGATCCCATTGCCCATCCTATTTCCCAGTCTCCCAGGCCTTCCCACTGAGCCCAGGCTGGTCCTGGAGTCCCTTTCCTGCCCTCATTCCAGCCTTACAAAGCCTTCCAGCTCCCGCTCAGAGATGCTTCTTCCAGGAAGTATGCCCTGATGACACCAGAGAAGGGGCCCCACCCTAGCAGCCCTCTCTCCTCCTGGTTCAGCCTTCACTTTGGCCAGCCACCCAGAAGCAAGGGCTGAGGGCTGAAGGCTGAAGGCTCACACCCTTCCTGAGCACCCAGCAGCCCCAGGGGGTAAAAGTTTTACTTTTTAGTTTTGAAAGCTTCACAAATGATCAGCACTTTGTGGGGAGCACCTGGCTGGACCAAACAGGGGATATGGGGCCCCCAGAGCCAGCCAGGACCCTTCCTCACCAGCCCCTAGTCTAATGTGTTGGTTGGGATAATGAAGCTGTCAGTGGGTGGGGCATGACTGTCCCCAGCACGTGGCTGGGGGAGAAATGAGTTCACCTCTCCTTCCTTGGTGACTCACCCTAAGGGGGCACAGTGGGCTTCCTCATACCTTGAAGAGGGTGGGGGAAGTTATCAGGCTGCCCTGTTCCCCTGAGGCCCCTCCTGCTGGACCTGCTTCCCCTTCTGGAAGGGAGATTTCCTCCCTTAGCTTGGAAGAGGAACGGTGCTGCCCTAACCTGCCTGAGGCTCTGCTCAGGCCCAGAGCATTTGCCTTTGTCCCCAGTCCCTAGATGGAGGCCAGAGGTGCTTCCTCCCTGCTGGTTCCTCTGCTCCAGCTCAGCACCCCCACCCCACCGGGATGTGTGGCCAAGCCGTGACCCTCCCCCTACCTCCCCACTGGAATATGTGACCAGAGCTCTGAGGCTGTGATGACCGATGCTGATGCAGACTCTACCTGCCCTGGGAGGGGCTCCACAGCTGCGCCTATAAGGGGCTTTTCCGATTGATTGGGAGGGCCATGCCTTGGCCCAGGGCCCCTCCAGCTCAGTTGGAGGCGATGCTAGCCAGAGAGAGCAGCAAGGGGGCCAGCGCAGAAGGCACCAAGCCTCTGACTCACCCAGGCAGGAAGGAGCCCATGGCTTCTGCCCACAGCTTCTGCCCACAGCCTGTTCCACTGTGAGCCCCCCCCCCCAAGAAGTTTCATATGGCTCCCTCATCCAGATGCTGGGTCTTATGACCCTATGAGTGGTCAACATGTGGTGAGTGCTGAGGACAGCAGCCGAGTCTGGGGACACCTTCCAGACAGGGGTCAGGCCAGGGGACAGAGAAGGTCCCTCATCCCTCCCACTGCCCCTGTCATGGCCACAGCCCCGGAAGCTGCTCTGTTGACTCAGTCCTATCCAAGTTCAAGGGGGGGTCAGGAGGCCCTGCCAGCCAGCCTCAAGGCTAGGGCAGCCACTAGCAAGGGCTGTGAGGAAGGGCCCTCCCTGGCCCAAGTGGGCGCTGAGTGTGCATGGCTGGTGGGAAAGGGGCCTCCACCTCCCAAGGTGGCACTGCAGCGGCCAGGGGGGTTGCAGAGGTAGGAACCCAGGGTCCAGGTGGGAGCAGGTTGAGGGAACTGGCCTGGGAGGGGGTTGGGCTGGGTTTGGAAAAGAGGAAGTGAGGCCCCACTGTGGTTGGTGAGAAGGGCCTGCTGGGGGCCACACAGCCCCTCCCTTAGTCTACTGCAAAGGCTGGATTTGCGGAAGAAAAGGGGCCCAGGTTTCTAGGGCCTACTGGGAAGAGGGCTGGGGCAGCAGTTACCTGGGCACTGCCCACCCTCAGGAACCCCACCTCCTGTGAGCAGAGACAGGTTGTCAAGACATTTCAGAAGAAGGGGTAGAGGGCAGCATCTCCAGCACATGGGAGACAGGGACCCACCTGGCTTGTCTGAGCTCCTCCAGCACAGCTGCCTGATTTTGGGCAGCACCTGCTCTGTTTCCCCAACTGCAAAATGAGGTAACAATGTGGACTCTGTGGGTTCATGACAGTGCCAGAATGGAGCTGGGTAAGGAGTCCAGGTCAGTGTAGAAGTAACCATTCCTTCTGCAGGGGCTGAAATGCCAGAGCCTTGGAGCTGCTCTCCCAGCTCCCCAAGGAGCTCCCACTTTTTCCCTGGGAACCACAGTGCCCACACAATTACCACCCTGCCTCTAGATTGGCCCACTTCTGAGACACCTGCCAGTAGCTATTCTGACATTTCCTTCCCAAATAGATAGCTTGAACAGTTTTCTACCTGCCTAGTCTTCAAGGTGCACCGAGGCTGAACCTTCCCCTCACCTATATGCCCCCAGGTCCTTCAGAGCCACCTCAGATGCACCTTGGGCTCAGGCCCCACTTCCAGCCAAGAAAAGACCAGAACCCCTTGGGTCACTGCAAAGAGCACCTTTATTCACAGCAAAGGACGTCACCATAGCAACAACACTTCAATTCCCTGAGAACTTTCCCTTATCATTTGCTTTCCTAGCTATGTCTTTGCAAAGAGAAAAACAGAAAACAAAACACCCCCACAGGACAGGTGAACCGAGCTGGGCCCGGTGGGAAACGGCAGCTACAGAGGAGGGCAAGACAGGAGATTCCAGATACTGGAACACATAAATACACAGAGCGTCACACATGTCCATTTCAGCTTTAAAAACAAAGATGATCCCAAGTTTGGCTTCTGCTTTTTCTGATCCACAGAAAACATAAGACCCTCTCCCACCCCCTGAAAACAAAAGACAAAAACACCCTACTTTTTACTCACCCCTTTTCAAAAAAAATGGCACAGTAAAAAAATACTGTCACAATATTTACAGACACGCCCACTGTGGGCGACTTTCTCTCTACTTTGGAGAGGAGATAAAAAGCTCAGCTCTGACTCACCCAAAGCTGGGGAGACAAAGGGAAGACCTCTGAGGGCTTGGGGAAGACCCCCCTCACCCAGGAAGGATGAGAAGGGAGCCACTGGTTACCTGCTGGGTTACTTCATGGGGCCCCAGGAACTGGGCAGTGGTTGCTGTTTTTCTGAGCCACAGTGACCTGGCCAGAGCTTAGTAGGGGAAAGGGGCCAGGGCCACTCACTCCTAAAACCAGCTTCCCTTGCACTGAACATGGCTTGGCTGTTCTAGGGGCTCCAGGATTCTGGGGAGGTTTACTCCACTACAGAGCTGTGCTCAGCAGAAAAAGAAACACACTTACCCCTCCCTGCGGCATAGCCCAGCACCCCGAGCAGAATAAGATCCAAAAATAATAATAGAACTGCCCTCAGAGTGACTTCCGACATACAAATCCTTCTGAGGTGCAAGCCCTGAAGTCCACAGACCATTGGAGCACAGGGAGCCAGACAAGTGGCACTTCTGCCAGCCTCCACACAGCAGAGCTGCCCAGCAGTCTGCTGCATAGGCGGGCACCCCCACACACACATACACACACACATGTGCGTGCAGGCACAGCTCTTGGAGAGCCTCAAATGCCAAGGCCAGGGCAACACAACAGGGTCCCTGGGCCCTTTGGATACCAGGGGCACCCAGGGATAAGGTCTCAACTATGGCTGCTAGAAGATGGCAGTGCGGGGACACCAGGGTGTGTCCGGGTACAGGTGGCAGTGAATGGAGCGGAACCTGTAGGGACAGAGTTTGGGGTGGGAGTACTGAGTACCCATTTGTAGGTCCACAACACTGGTAGGGGGCCATACCCCACCCTGAGCAAGCAGGACTCTGGGGATACCTCTACACAGTCACGCTGCTCAGCGACACGCATCCCCAGTCCTGCCTGCACCCCAGGAACCCTAAGCAAGCCCCTGGTCTGGCTCCAGTTTCCTCACCTGGATGGGTCAGCCTCCACTGAGAAGGGCCCCTTCATGTGGACAGCATTTCGCTTATTCTCAAACATGCCATAGCTCAGGGTTACCTGGGGGGAGAGAGAAGGAGTGAGGGCCCCCCTCAGACCTAGAAACATCTGCCCTGCACACTCAGCCAAAGCAATGGCAACAGCTGGGGCTGGTCAAGTCGCCAGCTGTGACGAGAGAATCTCCACTAATTCAGGAAAACACCTGAAAGTCCCAGAGTAGGAGCATGATGCTCCAGAGGAATAGAAGGGCAGACAACATGTGATGAATGGTGGCCACGCTGCTGGGTACATGGGGGCCTGCTGGCTACTGACAGTGGGGTGCTGCTGGCTGCCCGCAGGTGGTCCTCATCTCCCCCCTCCTGCTTGTTTGAGTCCAGGCCAGACCTGGGGGTGAGGTACCTGCTCATGAAGCTTGGAGGCAGGCACCTGCTGCAGGTTCTCCAGGTGAGAGTGGAAGAGGCCACTTCGGATGAGGGGCACGCCCAGCAGGGCCTCCACGATGTAACCAATGGTGCAGTCATCAGGGAGCCGGATCCGCTCAGCAGTGCTCATGAAGTGGCCCCCACTGCAGGAGGGGAGGCCCCAGGCACAGTGAGCTGAGGCAGGAGCTGCCCATGGGAAGCCCCACCATGAGCGAAGGCCAGGGGCTCAGAGAAGAGGTGGAAATGCCCCAAGAGCAGGGAGCAGACCAGCCTCTGGGTCCCTCATGAGGACCTCGGGCCTATGGCAGCACACTCCTCCATACCACCCAGGGCTTGATAGCACTCTGTGAGTGGGGTGCGCAAGTGAGGAAGGGCTCCTGCCCAGAGGTACCAAGGGCACTTCACAGGTCAGCCCCCAGGCAGTTCCTGTAAACACAGTTGCCCTCTGAAGACTGGAGCTGGGGAGGGGAAGCAGGAAAGATATGGGCAGTACCTCACAGGAGGCTGGAGAGGTGAACCAAGCCAGGGCCCACGATGGGGGACCCTTGAGACCAGAGGTGACCTGGCTGGCTGGTTAACAGCCTCACCTGTGCAAGGCACTCACCTGGCCCATGGGCTCATCTTCAGGGCCAGTCCACGGCTGATGCAGAAGCCAGCACCACCCGTGGCAAACCAGAAGTGGACAGGACGCTAAGAGACGGGGAGACATCATGAGACTGGGTAACAGGACCCCCCAAATACGGGGCTTCCTTCCGCCCCTCCCTCCCCTACTCTGGGTGAGTGGGAAATGTGAGTGGGGCAGGGAAGGGTGGGCACTCACCACCTTGTTTTCGCTGACCCGCTCCGTGGCCTGGATGGGCCTGTCCAGGCTGGGTTTGCCAATGTAAACGTCCTGTGTGTGGGGGTAGCTGGCCAGCAGCCGCAGCAGGGCACGAAGATTGACATAGTTGTCATCATCCACATGGCAGAACCACCTGAGGACAGGGCCATGGGGTGTGAGGGGCCACAGGAGGATGCCAGGGCAGGAACCTGATGGAGGGAGTCCCCAGGGGCCACACTCACTTCCTCCCTGATTCGATGAAGTGGTCGTACTCCACCGCCATCTTGCAGGACAAGGCCTGGCGGCTATGGGCAGCTGAGCAGTTGGTGTTGACCACATTGCCTGCAGGCAGGGAAGGGCTCAGAACAGGCCTGGCCTGAGGACACAGGCAGACCCCTGTGGCTCAAGAAAAACCCCCTGGGTTCCAGCGGGGCCACAGGGGCCTCCCCCCATCCTAACTAGTGCCCAGGCCAGCTGACCCTCCCCCAGCTCAACCCCCTCCAAGTGCCCCGCCCAGCCCATTCAGGCAGCTTTTTCCCAGCACCCGCCACCTGTTGCAGCCGCCAGGGCTCAAAAGGACCCCGAGGGCTGAATGGGCCTTATTTGCATGAGAATTGGGGGGCCTGGAGTGGTGGGGCGGGGCGTTGAGCAAACCCGTTGAGTAAACTGCCCTCCCAAGCCTGCTGCCTGTGACCTCTCAACTCCCCACGCAGGGGAGGGTTTTGCTTGATTAAGGCTGACCCCTCCCACCCCAAGTCCAGGGCTCACCCGTGTGCCTGGCCAGGGCTTCATCCTCCCCGTCCGTGAAGATGAATGTCTGGAAGAAGAACAGTGGCCCTAAACAGGCAGCTCGTGTCCCCACCCTGAGGGGGCAGGGCTAGGCACCCTGCTGTTTCCAAAGCTAGAGCTCAAGCACACCTATTCCATACCCTTCTCTGGGCCTCAGTTGCCCCAAGAGCACAGAGTGGGCTGGGCTGGAACACATGCAGACACTGGCCTTGAGGAGATGGGGCCTCCCTCCCAACCTCGACAGCTGGGCTCAAGGTCACCCAGGTGCTGGGAGGCACGAGCCAGGTGGGGCGCCTCACCCACTCACCAGGTAACTGGTTCTCCACCCGCCCCATGCACCTGGCGGGGCACACACCCTTATTGACACAGCACCCGCCTGCCACTTGGGATGGGTGGGGGGACAGGCAGAGTAGGTCAGCTTTGGTAAGCCAAGTCTCAATCATTCGTTGGGGACAAAGGCTTTTGCTGGGCGGCTGCCAAGCCCTAGCGGACAAAGGGCTGAGAGAGAGGATGAATCACCCAGTATTGTCTGCCAGCTTTGTCCCGTGCAGCGTAGAGAAGGGCTTGGGGTGGCCTTAACTCGGTCAAGTTAAGCAGGAATGGCCATGCTGCCCATTACCATACAGCTGGCTTGGTTAACTGGGCCGGGCTGGGCATGAGGTCCCACAGGCAGAGTGTAGCCACCAGCATTGCAGTCCTCTAGCCTGGGCCTTTAAGCCAACAGTAGCCCCCTCTACCCGCAGTTGTGTGGCCAATGAGGCAGGTTACCCTCTCTGAGCCAATGCAGTCTGAAGTCACCTACCCAATGGTCAATGTGGCTGTGGCAGGAACCTGCAGGTGCCCCCAGCCCATAGGTCAGGGTCCTTCACACCCATGCAGCCCAGCCCTCTCCTGCCACTCCTGCAAGGAAACCTGGTGGCAGACGGGCCTTGCCCAGGGCCACAGCAAGGCTCCACCAACAAGAGGCCACCCTCTGCCAGGATAGCTCTTCCGAAGAGGAGAGGGCGACGGACGGAGCCAGAAAGCCTCTGGCACCCGCCTGGGCCTGTTGGAACATGGGAAGGAATGCTCCTTCCTCTGCCTGGCCCGCCTAGCGCGTGCCACCCGGCTCATCCTGGCGTGGCTGAGTGTAAAGCCTGGAGATGGTGAGAGATGCTCTGAGCAAAGGTAGCAGAACACTCACCAAGAACACTCATCAGAACATTCACCAAGGCTGTTTCCTTCCATGTACAAATAGGTCCAAGGGAGGCTCCAGCATGTGGAGGCCTGGAGCATAGGACATACCCAGGGGCTGGGAAAACTAACCCATGGCCTGGAAGGGGTCCCACCCTCATGTGGGCAGCCTCAGCTCATCACCTAGTAAGACACCAGGCCTGGGCAAAATCTCCGGTGAGGCCATCAGCTACAGACCAAAGGCCCAAAGCTAAGGTGGCAGGCTCCATTTATACCTTCTCTGCACACACCCTCCTTGCAGAGCCCAGAAGACACCCCAGGGCGGCCGCACGCACAGACTCGCACCCGACCCCCCCCCCCCCATCTCAGCCCAGGAATGCCGTGGGAGGCAGAGGGCCAGCCTGTGCAGACGCTCGCTGCTGCCTGCCACTGGATTAAAAGGAAAATGCTTTCTTAATGAGATCAAGGGAGGCCTGTTCTCCCGCGCTTTGGTGGTGCCCTAAAAACCCACCCCCAGGCTACCGGAGATTAAAGTCACCTTTGTTCAGCTTGGGGAGTAGGGGCCTGCAGGAGGACAGCATCTGGGAGGGCAGGGCTGTGAGGGTGCTGGGCCCTGACTCCCCACAACAGAGAAACCAGGAGAGGAGGGAAAAGGGGCTGCCTTACCGCAGGCCTTACCCACCCTCAGAATCTCAGTTTCCTCCTCTGTAAAATTGGCATAACAGAGCTCACCTGTGTGGAGAGCAAAGTGGAGATGGATTCTCTTCTTTCCTCTCCTTAATGGCCCTAGGAGATGGGCACCATAACCATCCAAGGTACAAGTAGGAAAACTGAGGCCCAGAGATCATACCCTGGGGTCGAGGTGGTCCTAGATAAGTGGAGCTCCTGCCTTCTAGCACCCCCAACTTCCCTGATGGCTGGAGGAGGAAGAGCAGGGCAGCAGGGTGGACAAGGGCGGGGGTAGGGGGACACCCACAGGAAGCAGCATTGTTCCTGGAGCCATGATTCAAAGAAACACAGGATGCCAAGTTCTCCCCCCACAATTGTGGCTGCTGCTGTGGTGGCAGCCTCTGCAGCCTGGCCCACTCCTGGGAGGGGCGGGGGAGGTGTGTGTGGGCCAAAGGCCAGGCTCTTCATCCTGGACTCCAAATCCCCAATTGTGTGGCCCCTGCAGGCCAGCCCTCCCCCAACCACCACTCCAATTGCTGGTACCTTCTTGCTCAACCCTATGCTGTGCTCACAATGCTGGATTACTCTTTCTGGGCAATTTTTTACTCTCAGTCTAGCTCAAGTGGTACCTCCTCCAGGAAGTCTTCCCTTCCGCTCACCCACATGTGGGTCAGATGCCCACCCTGGGCTCTCACACAGCCTCTATGGGTTTTCCCCCAACACAGCCCCATCTTGAATCTCCCCCAACAGACCAGTTCTGAGTCAGCTTGCACTCTGACTTTCCAAAAGTAGGGCCTCTGCTGTGAGTCTCAAGCACCCCTGCCCACAGCACCCGAGGGGCTCCTGCTTGTGTACACAGCAAGGTACAAGTGACTGATACTGGGGGAAGATCCAACCCCTCTTGGGTTCTCAGGGCCCAGTGGACTGATGACCTTCACAGCAACTCTGAGTGCTTACTGGGCTCACCATTTTACTCCCAGGTTTTCTTTCTTTTTTCTTTTCTTTTTTTTTTTGAGACAGAGTATCACTCTGCCATCCTGGGTACAGGACCATGGTATTACAGCTCACAGCAACATCAAACTCTTGGACTCAAGTGATCCTCTTGCCTCAGCCTCCCAAGTAGCTAGGACTACAGGTGCCTGCCACAATGCCTGGCTAGCTTTATCTATTTTTAGTAGAGACAGGGTCTCCCTCTTGCTGGTCTCGAACTCCCAAGCTCAGGAGATCCACCTGCCTCAGTCTTCCAGAGTGCTAGGATTACAGATGTAAGCAACCACGCATGGCCTGCCAGTTGTCTCTTACGATATTCTATTGGAAGGGCAATGTTTCTCCCAGACCAGGTTTTGCCAGTCATCTCTTACAATATTCTTTTGGAAAGGCCATGTTTCTCCCATTTTAGAGATGAGGAGACTAAGGGTCAGAGAGGTCCTAGGTCTTGCCCAAGATCAACCAGCCCAGCTGGGACTGCTACCTGAGACCCTCTTGACCAAATCTCCTTTGCTGAAGAAAGCCCCCAAATTCCCAACATGAGAGGTGCTCAGAGCTAGTTGTAGCCCAGAGGGGGCTGAAAGATCCCCAAGGTCACACAGCAGGAAGGCTGAGTGCTGGGGAGGGAGGCTGGCTCACGAATGGTGCCCCATAAGGGCTGTCAGTCAGGGTTGTTGGGGAGGGCCACAGGCCCTCTCATCACCAGGCAACCTGAGTGGCCAGCGCGCCAGCAGCGGTTCCCATGGAGCGCATAGCTGCACACAAGAGGCCTGACGCCTTTCTCCGTTGGAGAAAGGGGCTTTGTTACCTTGCCCAAGGGGCCCGGCGTGAGAGCCTCCCAGCACTGGGAATCCTAACGGCCTAGCGGTCAAACAAAACCCACAGCTCCCCTCCGCCCCCTCCTGTGGGCCCACTGAGCCCCTGGGAAAGGGACGCTGTGTTCCCAGGAAGCTGCCATGGGGTTCCCAGGGTCCCCTCTCCAGGACCAGATAAGACCCTGCCCATGGCCCCCATCATGACCTCTCCAGGACCCTGCTCCCAATCTCTACCTTGCCCAAAATGGTCTCAGCTAGGCCAAGGGTCCTGAGTCTCCAGGGTCTAAACAGGGTGGAAGAGGCACAGAGTCTACTCTGAGCCCCCACTCTCACACCAGCTGCCCTTGCACCTCCCAGCCTGGGGATGCCCGCCATCCCCCCACCTCAAACAGAGCCCACATTCTGTCCCCATCCCGCCCCAACCCAACCGTCCTGATGTAGCCTCAAGGGAAGTTTTCAAAGTGGGGTGTGTCTTCATTATGCCAGTATAAGAGGCTGATGCCCAACTGGGCTGTACTAAGCACAAGCTTCCAGGCCTCAGAGACTCCTGCACTGTCGGAGAGGGGGAGTCTCTGCGCAGACCTGGAAACTCGGGGCTCTTTCTTTTGAGATGTACTGCCTAGGGCCCACTACCCAGCAGTCACCAGTTCCTCATGGCCTAGCAAACTGGGAAGGGGTCTTAACCCCTCACATAACCTTTCTAAGGGAAGAAGAGCCCTTCTCCCAAAGGAGGAGTCTGAGCCCAGAGTGGATGCTCCATAACCGAGGTTGGGGACAATGTTTTATTAACATTGTCCAATGTTTGGGAGTTAAGCAGCATCACAGGACACCAACTCCAAGCTCTGGAGACCGGTGTCAGGGCTCTAGAGCTTGCTGGGGGCATAGGGCCGTCTGGGGCACTTACATACTGTATGGGGATAGTGGCCTCCAGCAGGAAGACTGAGCACCAAGGGGAAGGACTGATCTCAGTGGCTGGACTGAGATATAGCCTGGCCCCATGGGACACTGACACCAGCTGAATAAGACGGTGGGTCCCCATCCCACTCGCCCGCCAGGCCACAGGGCTCACCATTTCCTTATGGCGTGAGATCCAGGTCTCCAGTAACAAGTCGAGGCGCGCTCGATGAAACTTTTTGGTTGTCTTGACTGCGATGAAGACGTCCCGGGGAGCGAGAGGCTCGGCCAGGGGCCGGAGGTTGCCGTCAACGGGGCGAGAGGCGCCCCCGGGCGGCGGACCCGCGTCTCTACGCGCGCGGGTCAGCAGGCTGAAGTACTGGGACAGGCTGTGCACCTCGCGGGCCAGCGCTCCTTGCGCCGCCCCCGCCGCCCCCAGCCCCGGCGCTGGGGCGGCTCCGGAGGGGCCAGCCAGGCTTCGTAGCGCACGCCGGCCGCGCTCAGCCCGCAGAGGAGGCGGAGGCGGGTCGGCGGTGAGCACCAGCAGACAGGCAAGCAGCGCGCCCGCCAGCGCCAGCAGCAGGCGCCGGCCGCAGCGTTTGAGCATGGTGGGAGACGGACACGCTGTGCGCCCGGTGGGCTCTGCCTCAGCACCCGCGCCCAGGCCCCGCGCTCCAGCGGCGCCGTCCAGCTGTGCGCCGCTGGCGCCCGGTTCTCTTAAACCTCCCCGCTCCGGCCCCGCCCCCGTACGCTCACTGGCTCCTGGGCCCAGGGGCGGGATCTCGCGCTGGTCGCCCTTCGGGGCCAGCCGGTCCACGTGGGGCCGCAGCAGGGGGCTGGGAACTGCCTCCGGCCCCGCCCCCCAGCGCACGTGCACGCCCCGCCCCACCCGAGTCGCCCCAGGGGTGAGTCGGTCTGGATGCCGGGCGGTCGCCGGTGGCCGATGGGGCTGGCTAGCGCCAAGAATATGCTAACTGTCTAGCACACGGAGGGGCGCGCCCTCCGCGCCGTGGGGTGGGTGCTGGGACCCAGGCCCTGGCTCACACGCTCCACGGAGGACACCTTTACTTCCTGGCTGTGTACTTCCCCTGCCCGCGCCTACCATCCTCCTCGGGACCGGGCAGGCCAGGCACACTGGAGCGGCGCCTGGGTCGTCCAGAGGGTCTGGTTCAGGGCAGAGTTTGGCCACCTGTGCCCCAGGTCAGGACACAGGTTCTAGCAAGAAAGCACCTGTACCAAATTCCACCCCTTTACTCAGGGCTAATTTTCTCGAATCCCGGGCCCACGTCGGGTACGTTGGTTTAACGCCCCGGGGGTGAGGAGAAAGCAAAACTGCTCTTCCCTCACGGGATGAAAGGCCGCCTTCTGGCCCTTTTGGTCCTTCTGCTCTAGCCAGATGTGGCCCAGCTGTGCGCCCGCCCAGTCCGCCTCCCCGGCACTTGCCCCCCTCCTCCAGTCCTTCCCACGGGCCGGGCCGGCCCCTCGCACGAGCGGGGGCGGCAGGAATGCGCGCCTGCAGACCGTGTGAGGGGCTAGGAGCCCGGAAGTGGCCAGTGGTCCCCGGGAGCAGGGTGTGAGCCCCCTGCCTCGGCGTCTTCCGGAAGAGGGGGGCGGTTCTCCGCTCTGCTGCACCTCCTTCCCGGCCCGCCTCAGCTCCGGCGTCTCCTCCTAAGGCGGTCCTTTGCAACCGCCGCGACCACCAATACGGCTAGCCTGGTTCTCTGTGGACTCTGACTCTGCCCACTGGCCCGTTATCTTCCTGCCTGAAGGGACATTTTCAGTTATTTACAAGCAACTTTGTTGTGCCTCTGCCTGAATGTCAACCACCAGACAGCAGCGACCTCCGGTAATCCCGACCTGGATAGGTCTTGGAACAACAGAGTAGGTGCTCTATAAAGATTTGTTTAATAAACGCCTGGCCCCACCACCAGACCCCCGACAACGAGTTGACCCATTTTCTCTTATTGCCCTTGGGGCCCCACCCTAGTGCCTTTGCGATGGGGTGGGTGGAGGTTGGGGGTTCCCAGGCCTCTTCCTGCCCGCCCCCAGGTAATTAGCAAGCACCACCTCGGGCAGGCAGATGCCAGAGCAGATGGTGCTAGCTGTGCCCAAGTGACAAGTCTCCCATAGCGTCACCTCCTGCCATAAACCCCTCCCCCATCAGCCAAAGCCTAGCCCTGGAGTCTCCAGGCAGCAGGGGAGACTTGGGGATGGATAGGAGGGAAAAAGAACACGGTGGCTGGGTTGGCTGCCCCTAAGAAGCTGGAGCCCCAGCTTCAGGTCTGAAGGTTCTCTATGCCCACCCCTCACCCCTATGTCCTTCACACCACCCCTCACTGCCAACTCCCGTCTACCCATATCCCTGTTTTGGGACTGAGCCCCCTCCATTGCCATCATCTCTCCCCTTGGGCAGTCTCCACCCTGTCTCCCTATCCCCAGCATAACTGCTTTATTTATTGTCCATGCAATAACCCCCCGAGACACACACACATACAAACAGCAGACTCTTCCACAGCTCCCCTTTGTGAATCCAATTCCCGACTTGGAGCCCACATACCTCGTAACCTAGTCCCAGCCCCCTGGCTTGCTGCTGCCTATAATCCCTCCTCATTCCCCAACAGCCCAAGTGTGGCCAAGCTATGCCCTATGTCTGGAATTTAAGTCAATGGGATCCATAGTGAGTAGGTAGTAGGTGCTTATACTTGGCAAGAGGTAGGAAAGAGCAGTGAGCAGCTACCCATCTCCCACCTGACAAGGTCCTATGAGTCAGCCTCTCCATGGTCCCCAGGCCAGGGGGTGGGACTTCTTGTCCAGAGTAACCTCTACCTCTGCTGTTGTGCTGGGCCCTCCTGCTCCCCAGCTCTACCTGCCTGCTGTGCCTTTGACTCAGCAACCCAGCAGGCAGTTGGATTATGTACCCATTGTAGAGAGGGTAAGTCAAGGCTCAGAGAGGGACTGCTGCATGGAACCTAAGGGGCAAATGTGCAGAGGGGCTTGGGGTTGGGTCAGGGGTTCCTGCATCTCTCTACAGCCAGGCTTGGTAGGAGTGGGGGGAATCCAGTGCAGCTGCCAGTCTGGAAACTGTAGGACAAAGCCTGACAGCATTTTTGTGGGAGCCGAAGGCTTTGGCAAGAGTGAATCAATTTCTTTGCTGTCAGGAGAATGGAATTTCGTGGTGACTCCTTGAGGTCTGAAAACTAGTGGGGTGGCTGGTCTAGCTGTCCCCACCCCCTTTCCCAGGGTCAGCATTAACCTGAAGTACTCCCCGTCCCCTCCCAGACCCAGTGCTCCCTCCAGGGGCCCCCTGGACCAAACACCCCAGGACAGGAAATGGGGAGCTAGGGAGGGGGCTGAAGAGGGCTGACCTGGTTGCTGAGGAAGCCCCTTGGGGCCTTAGAGTCCTTCAGAAGGGGGCTAGGGTGGGAGATAGAGCACATGGACACAGACAGTCTGCCTTCCAATCCCAGAGGGGCCACTTTACAGCTTTAAGGCATCGAACCTAAAGCATTATTCTTCTGAGCCTCAGTTTCTCCATCTGTACCATAGGATGATATTACTGTCCATTTTATGAGGTGCTCATGGGTAATCAGTCAGACACAGCAGGTAGCCTGGCCTCCTTGCCCAGGGACATGGGTTTATGTGCTTCCGGGCCCACTGTGCTCCCCTTCTCCAGCCTCAGTTCAGGTATCTTAGGGAGCTGGAAGCCTGGACTGCTTAAGTAAGAGACCTGCCTACCTGCCAAGGCTCAGAGGCAATGTATGTCCCCATTCTTTTTTCCCTCTGAGGACTTAGCCTCGGGGTCTCCTGCTGGCGTCAGTCCTATCAGGTCTTGAAAGCTAAGGGTTGGGTCTGTCCTTGCCCCACCAGGCCTCCAGGAAGATGGCTTTGAGATGGCCATCTGACCACATTCCCCTGGGGGGGGTTTGGGGGCTGCTTTGGGCCTGTCTTCCTGCAGGATCCGGGAAGATCTGTGCAGACATAATGGGTGACCCATTAACTTGGTAGGAAGTCATCCGAGGCGGCATCCACCCATCACCCCTGTTCAGTGTCCTGGGAACCAGACTCCTCCAGCCCAGCAGCAGAGCCCAGAGAAGGCAGGGATCCCCAGCAAGGCGGGCAGGAAGAGGGGCTGGAGGTGAGGCCTTGGCCAACCTGACACCTCCCTGGGCCTCCAATCTTGTCTGGCATACAGATGTAGGAGTGCCTGCCCCTGGCTGCTCTGGGGCACCAGACCCAGAGCCCCCAAATGCCAGGTGCCCGTGGGCTTCCTAAGAGATAGTGGCCTGGCCAGGATGGTCCAGTGAGTGTCCAGGACAATGCTTCTGGGTGAGCAGAGCAGCCACTGCTGGCAGGAGTGGAGGTATGGCTGGGAAGCTCAGCACAGTGGGCTCTCCTGGCAGGAGGGAGGGGCACAGCAGGATGGTGGCAGCTGACTCCTATTACAGCAGCTGGGGAGGGTGCTACCTGGATGATAGGAGGAGCAGAGCCCCTTGCTATGGCCTGTAGCCAATTCCCTTTTCTCTGTGGGGCTCAGGTCTTTATGATAGGGACATGGTTGATACTTTTCCTGCTCTGCCCACCCAGGGTGCCTTGGGGTTGGTGCTCTGCAGGCAGAAAGCAACAACCTTTCCACTGGTAGCCCGGTCCTTTAGCCTAAAGCCCGGGGCCATGCATGGGCAGAGAGGCTAAGTCTTATAGAATCCAGTCAAGTTGGCCTCAGTGGCTGAGCAGGGATTCAGAGTGTACCCTGGCCTGGGGCACCCTCCAAGGACAGCCAAGTTGCTCCCATCCCAGAAAGTCCTCCCCAATCTTGTGTTACCCTTCCCCCACTCTGGTCCTGGCACTGACCACATGGGGTTCTAGCTTCCCATTTACCTGTCTGCCCCCCTACCCCATGTCCAAAGGCAAGGACTGCCTTTGTCAGGGCCTGTCACAAAGTAGTAAACACTGGTGGGGCAGATAAGTAAGAGGATAGTTAGACAGATGAGTAGATAGATAGGTGGATGGATGATTGGATGGATGGATGGAGGCATAGATGCATGGATGGGTGGGTGGATGGACAGATGGATGGATGCACAGACAGATAACAGATGGGCAAGTGGATAGATGAATGAACCAACACAGGTATGTGGATGGCTGGGAAGGAGGTGGGTACCAGCCACCTAAGAGCAGGAGCATTGTTGTTCTCGCTGTGCCCCAGGGCCTGGGACAGTACCTGGCACATATAAGGTGCTTGACAAACATCTGCCTCAAAAAAAAAAAAAAAAGAAAAGAAAAGAAAAAACAGGCTCAGCGCCTGTGGCTCAACAGGCTAAGGCGCCAGCCACGTACACCTAAGCTGGCGGGTTCGAACCCAGCCCGGGACCGCCAAACGACAATGACGGCTGCAACCAAAAAATGGCCGGGTGTTGTGGCGGGTGCCTGTAATCTCAGCTACTTGGGAGGCGGAGGCAGGAGACTCGCTTGAGCCCAGGAATTGGAGGTTGCTGTGAGCTGTGACGCCACAGCACTCTATCCAGGGTGACAGCTTGAGGCTCTGTCTCAAAAAATAAATAAATAAAAATAAAAAATTTGTTTGTCAGCCAGAAGCTGTAAGAAAGGATGGAGGGGGTGGATGTGCAGACATGCAGATACTTTGAAGGAGCCTTCCCCGGCCTCTGTCCACCAAACACCCAGGCCTGGGGAGCCTGCATCTCTGATTAAGGAAGCCTGGCAGAGCAGCCCTCTGGCTTCTGACCTGGCTGGGGACATGGGGCCCGAGGTGGGCTGTGGTGGGAACTGCAGAAATGCTTGGTGCCTGCATGCTGCATGCCTGCCCTGGGCTGGGAACACTTCCAGACACCACCTCAAGAGGGGCACCAAAGGCCTCATGCACATTGCAGGTCTTACAGGTGGGTGCAGGGAGCCAGAGAAGAAAGGGGACATGTCCCACAGCAAGAATGGCAGGGGGCCCTCTCAGTCTTGGGGCCAGGGTGTGAGCGTGGATGGCAGCAGGTTTGAGCATGGCAGCTGCGCCTCTTCTTGGGGACCCTGCTTTGGGCCAGCTGGTCTCTGGGGCTGCACTGGGCTAATCTAATTTGTAGACCCCAGTAGCAAAGCCCAGTCATCAGGATCCACTTCCTGACATCCTGCAGCACAGGCCAGACACCCACTAGGGACACACCAGAGCTGCCCTTCCCCAGCCAGCCTTTGTCTTTTCAAGAATGGCTAGCTTGTGTGGCAGCCACAGTGGGCAGGGTGGGCCATGGCCATGGTGGTGCCTGTCAGGCTCCAGGCACCCCTGTCCTGGTCATGACCCCATGCATGTGTCCCTGGGACCGCAGTAGGAAGAAAGGCTTCAGCCTGGATGGAAGTGGCAGGGCTCAGAATCTTGGCTCAGAGGGGACCTACTTACTGCAAGATCCTGGGCTTGTCCCTGTATCCCTGACCTCAAGCCCCTCCTCTGCAGCATGGACTATTGTGGCATCCTTCCTCCTCTTAAGGCAGCAGGGGTGTGGGGGTGTGGGGCGGATATGGACTAACAGATATTCCAGGCTATTCTGGAAGTAGGGGTAGGGGGGTCGTATGCAGAGATGAGCCACCCCCATAGGACCTGAGTATTAGGCTCAGGATTCACGCACCTCCACCCACCCACCTGTCTGTCTGTCCATCCTCCCTCCATCTACTTTGCTCCCTGACTTAGCACCATCCCTCAGTATCTTCCACAGGCCTGCTTTTCTTGGCCTTGGGAAACTTGGGGGGTTGACTCAAATACAACCTTTGGCCCCAGGAAGGTCACAGTCTCACAGGGATTCAACAGGCATCCAGATGCCCCCAGTGCAGGCAGAGGGTGGAAGGGCTGGAGGATATGTTGAGCCTAAAGGTCCTCAGGGCCTAGATGAGGGAGGATCCACTATGGGCCGGGGCCAGAGGACAGGGGGTTCTGGAAGCTTTAAGGAAAAGAAGGTGACATTTTCCCTGAGGGCTGAAGGTTTGGGCAGAGGGAAGTGGCTGGGAAGGCAGAGACAGGCCATCCCAGTGTCTTAGGAGGTTCTGCTCTGTGCTCAGGCAGAAGTGTGGGCATTTAAGGAGCCGAGGCTGAGAACCAGGAGCAAGAACCTGTGTCCAGTTGGGGGTGGGAGCCAAGGCTGAGTTCCAGTGAGCAGGAACCTGTGTCCCGGTGTGTGTGGCGGGGGATAGGGACACTGTAGCCTGGGAGCAGACAGAAGAGAATTTGGAGAAGAAGCCACCCTGAAGCCACCTCAGAGTGTATGTCAATGCTGAGCCCCTCTCTCTGTCCCTCTGGGCCTTGTGTCATTGTGGCCAGGGAGGGAGGAAGCTGGGAGGGGGCCTTTGTTCTCCCTCCTCCCTTCCTTGAGAGGCTCTGCCAATATTTCAGCTTAGTCTGGGAAGGATTTGCAGGGGGAGGGCAGGGCCAGGTTGCTCAGGCACTGGTGAGAGTGGTGGGATAGGCAGGGTGCAGGGAGGTGGGACAAGTCTCAGGCTGCAGAGGTTGGGGCTACCTAGACCCTGCCCTCTTTCTGTGGCCTTGTCTCTTTGCATGCTGTCTGTAAGTGATTGGCCCAGTGGGGCTCAACCAGGAGTGATGTTTGTCTAGAGAACACTTGGCAATGAATGCCTGTAGACATACTCAATTGTCATCACTATGGTCAGGCTGGGTGACACTAATGGGTTCAAGCTGATGGAGGCCAGAGATGATGCCCGGCCACCCGTGGCACCAAGATGGCTTCATGACAAAGGCTGCTCCAACAGGCAATGGAGGGACCAAGGTCAGGTACCATCTGTGAGATGGCAGAGCCCTCCCAGGAATGAGGCTGAGGGGCTCTCAGGGTGGCTCTGCTGTCATGCTTGGGGTCCACATAGGGTGGACATGTGCCAAGCAGTGAGCTTCATTGGCTTGCTCCTGCCTTCCCGCAGGGGGTCACATGAGGGCAGAGAGTCCAGGACAGAGAGGCCGCCCTTGAGCGGAAGGATTGCACAGGGGGGCTTCCAGGGGTGGCCACTGAGGAGATCAAGAGGGGGCTGGTAGCAGGGGTTAGGCTGTCCAGGCTGTGGTCTGGGGATGGCAGAGCTGGGTTACTCCCCAACCTCTGCCACCCCCATGGCCTCCTGACCTCAGCACATGGCCATGGATGGGAGGGTGCTAGTGGAGGGGGAGCCTCCTGGAAAGCTGTTTGCTCAGCCGAGGTTTTAATCTCCAAAACAGGAAGGCGGTATTGACAGAAGCAGAGGCAGGAACCCTGAGCCTGCCAGGTTACCTCCCGGCCCCTCCTCCTGCCTGGGCTAGTGCGCTCTTTACAGAGCCTGCCCTAAAATATAGGTGCTCCCCCCCCCCCACATCCCCCACCTCAGTTTGCTCTGCCAGTGCAGGGAAGGCTGGCCCCCAGGGCGTGGGGGCAGGAGGCAGAGAGCCCCCCACCATGGGCCTGGTAGGGCGGGGCTCTGGCATCTTCTGCAAATGGGGAAGCTTAGGCTCAGAGAGGGAAGTGAGTTCGAGTAGGTCACACAGGACAGGGTGGGGGCGGGTCTACATATACCCCCCACCCCAGTCTGTACATGCATGGGTATGGCTCTGTTCTTCACCACCAGCTCCCAGGTCCTCCTGTCTGGCCACATGATGGCCTGGCCCCAGGCCCTGTGGTGCACTGAATGTTTGCCAACATCATAAATCTCCCTGCTGCCAGAGGAAGCATAGAAATGGGTAGGGTGCGTGCCAGCTGCCCTGGCAATCTCTGAGGTCATTCTGGGTGGCCACTTTGCCTGACAGTGATGCCAGGCCCAGCAGTCCCTTATTTTCTCTCCCGCCCCCGGTGCTGACTCGCCAGTCCATCCTCTTTCCAGGCCACAGTTTCCCTGGAGCACATTCCATGCAAGCTCTTCCGCAAGATGCTTTGCCTCCTAGTCCTGAGCTGGAGCAGGTTGGGTGCTGGGCAAGTGGGCTTGGCCAGATACTGAGGGGCAATCCCTGAATCATAGGGATGGAGTTCTGGTCTGACATGTCAGTTGGCTCTGCCATACCATTCACTGGCCATCATGATCTGGCCCCTGCCAGCCTCCATCCCTTTGCACCAATGCCCTATGTTCTGTCAGACCAAGCCCCCACACTTTCTTATGCTCTGCCTGGAGAGCTCAGGTCTCCCTCACCTTTGGGAAGTCTTCCCAGCTACTTCCTCCTTAGGTCCGCATCTGTCCCTGGGGCCAAAGTCCCATTTCACAGATGGGAAGACTGAAGCTGAGAGGGCAGGGCCCAGCCCAGGGTCACACAGAAAGTAGCTGCATCTTCATCCCCTTTCATGGCCTTGGGCTCACTGATCCAGTGCCCACCCCAGGAAATCCTGCAGTTCTGAGGGGCCAAGGCTTCAGGACTCCCCTTGGGGGGAGGCAGAGCAGTGATAGGGGACCTTTAGGCAGAGACAGCCTTGCTCACTGTGCCCTGAAGGAGCTCCTGGCAGGCCTGCTGCTCCCTGCCTCTCCTTGGAGAGCTCTGGAGGCCAGGAGACTGCCAGAGCCAAAAAAGCAAGTGGCCAGCCTGCTCCTGGGGAGGCGGGGGGCAAGGTGGCCCCAGCTGCACCTGTGGCATCTGTTGCGTGACCAGAGGCCTGGCTGTTCTTCAACTGCAGGTGAAGTTTTAAGCAGGCTACTTGTCTCTGGGCTCAGCTGCTCCCTATACTCTCCCACCACAAACCAACAGTCACTTGAACCCTCCTTGGGTCTCTGGGCCCCTGGGAAAGATCTTCCTCAGGCCTGGTGCATCCTCAGAGGCTGGGCCTTGCCCAGTGGCACCCCTCCCTCCTGTCTCGTCCCTGCCTGCCACTGCTGTCACGCTATCCCAGTGACCCAATTTCCCTCCTTGTCTATGTGTGTGTGGGGGGGCGGACTCTAGGGGAACAGTGTCCCACGTTGAGTCAGGGCAACAGTGGATCTAATGTCCTGGGTGGGGCCAGCAGGCGCGTCTGCTGGCTGGGGGCAGGGGCCATGGTTTTCAGGTCTTCAATAGCCTGAGATTAGATTCCATCCCCAGGGGCCCCTGTTGTGTGGCCATTGTGATGGCCTGGGAACTGCTGCCTCCTGGGCCAGACAGGGATGTGCCTCCCTGCCCATGAGAGCCCTAGCCAGGGGCTGGGGTCCTGAAGTCTCCCAGGCTGTCTGAACACCCTCCAGGGCACATGTGCAGATGCATGTACAGCCACATGTAGACAAGGGGTCTTAGAGAAGCATGGACCCCAGCCCGCCAGACACCTTGCCCATGCCCAGGGCCACTGCTTGGAAAGAGGCATTGCTCCTTTGCAGCTCCATGAGATGGGCTGAATTTCAGGTGGGCACAGTGGCCCTGACACAGCCCCAGCCTCTCTCCACTTCTCTTGAGGCTTCCTTCAGCTTCTTTTGCTCTTTCAGCAACTTCTTCTCCCAGCCGTCGTCCACCAGCCTTCTGCTCAGATTGCAAGGCTTGTCCTCGGCTTCTGGTCAGCAGCTAACACAAACCACAGACCAATTCTTTCTGGTAGAATTGGGCAGCCACAGTGGATAGGCTGACAATTTCAGACCCTAGCTGCAGGGCCTGGCGTTTCCTCTCCTGAAGACTCAGGTGTGGGTCCCTTTCAGCGCCATCCCCCAGGTTAGGCACAGCATAGCCATGCTCACTCTCCTCCAGTTCCATGTCAAAGACCAGCTCTTTGCAACTGTCCTGCCCAGTACAGCTATTCTTGGTGCCCCAAACAAAGATGACCACGTATTTTATCAGCTAACCAGAGATACTTTCAAGAGATGGGGGTAGGGGAGAGCTGTGTTAATCATGACTTCTGGCATATAGTATGACTATTGGAGGAAACTGGGCATGTCACTGTGGTGGGGATACATGAGGCAGGCACATGCCTGGTGTGGTCACAGCACAGTGCTTATGTGCATGTGGACTAATGGTGGCCATGGCATGCTGCCAGTCCTCACTGTTGGGATATGTATGTCTGTCCACACGCCCAGAGCCCTGAGATGGCTCTTTCCTCTGACATAGCTGGAAGCTCTGGAAAGAGGAGGTGGGTTGGGCTTACCTCATACTTGTTCTGCAAAGAGTCAGGCCAAGGTGGGAGGGTGAGGCCAGGCCTTACTTTGGGCTAGGGCAGAGGCTGGGGTTGAGGGGTGGCCTGACTCACACTTGCTACCCAGCAGAGGGACACAACCTTGGATGGAAGGTCTTTCCTCATCAGGAAGGTTCTGCCCCCAAGAAGTAGGGCTTCTGGGGCTGAGTCGGCTTTTCTTGGTGTTCTTAACTCACTACCTCCTCTTCCTCCAGGAAGCCTGCCCTCACCTTGGTTGTTGCCCCAGCTGCCTCCATCCCTAGAGCAGGTGGAGCCTCTGTCTCCTGCTCCCTATCCCTGAGTACCGTACTTCAGAGCCAGAATGAGACTCAGCTCTGCCCTGAGAAGAAGCAGAGGGGAATGGGTCCCCTTGGCATTTGGTTAGGCTGAGTCACTTCTTCCCCTGAGACCCCTGGGGCTAGTAGACAATTCTCCAAAGAGTAATCAGGGGTCCCAGGATGGATAGGATTTGCTTAGGAGCACACACCTGGACCCCCCCCCCCCCGGGTCTCCTTCCATATTAGGACACCTTTGACAGTGGTTGCTGTCAACCCTCTGAAACCTTCTTGCTGGGCGTCTGGGCCCCTTTGGGCTTGGCTTTCAGGTATGTCCTCTTAGGGCCAGGCCTAAAGACCCCTCCAGGCACAAGGTGAGAGGATGGGGACTTCCTTAGAGGCCGGCTGGTACAGGGCAGACCACTGGGAAGTTCACAAAGGAGACTCCTCAGGGTCACCCTGGCCAGCCCTGAGAACCACCAAACCCTTCCTTCGGTTGCAAATATCACTGAGGTGCTGGGCCCTATGTGGGACACTGGAGAGAGAATGTGAGCAGCACAGACTCAGCCTTGCCCCTGGAATTCACAGTATCGCAGAGGCCAGCAGAGCCTGTGTAAGCAAACATAGAACTTTCTGTGGGGGTCAGAGGGATAAAATAAAAGGGCAGGAGCGTGAACTAATGAGGCTGATGGTCTAGAAGGGAATGGACAAGCATATGTGAGGGCCAAGGTATGAGAGGTGTCATGAGGCCTGGGGGATGTCATCCTGTTAAGGAAACAGCAGCTGCAAAGGCACTGGGGTCGATAAGGCTCCTGGTTCGCTTACTCACTCACTTAACGCACTTGTTTGGCATGTCAATAAGCCAGAGCCAGCAAGGACTGGTCAGAGTGCTGAGGGAACTCAGGGGGCTCCTAGGTCTGGGCTGGATGGAGGCAGGGCTGGCCTGGGATAAGGGAAATGTCCTTCCTAGAAGGGCTAGAACTTCAGGAGAGAGGAGAGACAATGGCTCCCTGGAGGGAAACCAGTCCATGGGAAGGTGGATAGTGGGGAGAGGCAGGTAGAGGAGACCCTGTCCACCATTAGCCCACACTGCAACCAGGCTCGACAGAGAGCCGAAACCTGAGCTGGGGTTCACGGGTCTGGGGAGCAGCCCCTGGTGTCCATGGAGGGCCCTGGGACAGGGCTCTTTCTCCTCCCAGATTCTGGGAGACTATCTGCATCCATCGAGTTATTTTCTAGAGCAGCCATACAAAACTACCCAAAACTGGGCTTATAACAAAAGGTATTTATTGTCTCATGGTGTCAGCAGGGCTGAATCCTCCTGGGGTAGCTGGGGGGGGGCTCTGCTCCACTCTTGCCAGGACCTGGCCTCATCCCCGTTTTCTGCCCTAGTCCCCGAACAGCTTTCCCTCAAAGTGTCCATGTCCTCATCTTGAGATCCTTAAATTTAGGGCAGCGCCTGTGGCTCCACATACCAAGGGTGGTGGGTTCAAACCCAGCCCTGGCCAAACTGCAACAACAAAAAAGCTGGGCATTGTGGTGGGTGCCTGTAGTCCCAGCTACTTGGGAAGCTGAGGCAAGAGAATCGCCTAAGCCCAAGGAGTTGGAGGTTGCTGTGAGCTGTGAGATCCTTAAATTAATTTCATCTGCAAAGACACTTTCTCCAGATAAGGTCCCCTGCCTGAGTTCTGGGGTTTAGGCCTTGGACATATCCTTTTGGGAGGGCCACTGTTCAATCCACTATGCCCCAACCACCAGGGACCCAGAGGGTGGGTCTCCTCTCACTGCTAAGCCAGTTGCTCTTCATCAAGGCAGGCTTGGGCCGCAGGGCCCCCTGGGCATGTGTGAGTTGGGAGGCAGCCAGCCTAGCTTGGTGGTGCAGGCAGGGGTGTCAACTCAGAGAATGGACAGCACCAGGCCTGACCACCAGGTATGCAGCTAGAAGGGACAGACAGAAAAGCACCCTGCCCCTTTGTCCCCTGGCTGTTTCTGGGAGCCCCAGGTACCTGCCTGACACAAGAGACAGAGGGATGGATGCCCCAGCCTCCTGCAGGCTCTGGGCCTATCTACTCCTGGGCAGGAAGTTTCTCTCTCAGCTTTCAGGTCTGGGCATGAGCCCCAGGCAAGTGGCCACCAGGCCCTGGGCCAGCAAATGCGGCTGGACTCCCAACACTTTCCCTGAGATTACTCCACAGGCTGGAAGGCGCCTTCTGCCCCCTAACCACCTGCACCAGGCATATGGTCCATCGATCTTTCAAAGTGCCCTTTACAAGATATGGAAACCAAGACTCAACAGTCGCCCAGCCAGGAGGTGGTGCAGGCAGAATTTGAAGCTGGGGCCATCTGCAGAGGGCTTCCTCAGCCTGAGCAGTGGCCCAGCAGCAGCAGAGCTGGGAGCTTTACCGCTCAGGGTCTCAGCTTCACTATCAGTGAAATGGGCTGATGGTCTTGCATGCCTGTCTTGCTCTTGCAGGCCAAGCATAGCAGGGACAGTGTCCCTAGTCACAGATACAGAAACTGAGGCCAAGAGGCATAGGACCTGTTCTTCCTTGCCCAGCAGATGGGTCGGGGCAGACCCAGGCCCCAGCTGGCCTAACACATGCTGACCTGCTTCCTCCTGGGGCCTCTGGGGGGAGGTGGTGGGAACAGGCTTGGCCTTTGCCTCTCAGCCCCCAGGCAGCCACCCCCTGGGAGGCCTGGTCAGCGGCTCAGGTGTCCCACATAGCCGGTTCCTCTGCCTCTTTTGTCCTCCCCAGGGGCTACAGGCAGCTCTGGCCCTGCCAGTGAGCCGGCAAGTGGGTGGGCTGGGCTGGCCCCAGTGTGTCTCCCATACCCACCAGGAGGCTACAGGGGCCTCCCCCAGGCCTCTTCCCACGACCCCTGGCGTCCCTGAGGCTATCTCAGCACACCCCAGCCCATTCTGACAGGGGGTGCGGGGCTAACTTTGGACTCAGGCAAGGCTGGTAGGCTCCTTAGCTGTGCAGTCTTTCTTAGGTAAGGTTGGGAAATGACCCCATTTTACAGGTCCTGAAAGGGAGGCTTCTAGTGGAGGAGGCCCCACAGCATGAGAACTGTCCCAGCCCACTCTCCTACCCACCCCTCCCATCCATTGCATTGGACCTGCCCTGGGTTTCTTTTTTTTTTTTTTTTTGAGACAGAACCCCAAGCTGTCACCCTGGATAGAGTGATGTGGCATCACAGCTCACCGCAATCTCCAATTCCTGGGCTCAAGCGAGTCTCTTGCCTCCGCCTCCCAAGTAGCTGGGACTATAGGCGCCCGCCACAACACCCGGCCATTTTTTGGTTGCAGCCATCGTTGTTGTTTGGCGGGCCCAGGCTGGATTCGAACCCGCCAGCTCAGGTGTACGTGGCTGGCGCCTTAGCCCGCTGAGCCACAAGCGCCGAGCCATAATAACCCTAACTTTTAAATGTATTTAATTTCATCACTCCTTCTCTTATTTCTTGGAGTGGTGCTGACCAATTCTGAATTTTGGCTTGTCATGGGACAGGTATAAAATGAGAGAAAAAGGGGGCACATCTCCCTACCCTGTCCACTCTCCTTGTCCCCATTGAGAAGAAAAAGTACCACAGAGTCCAGGAGTCCTGTTTTCAGTCATAGCTCTGCTGTTAACTGCTGCCTGCCTAGGGGAGGCTGAATAATGGCCCCCCAAAAATGTCCACATCCTAATCCCCAGTAGATGTGCATATATACTCTTTGTGGCAGAAGGGACTATGCGTATGTGATTAAAGTAAGGCTCTTGAAACACACAGGTTATCCTGGATTATTTGAGTATACCCAATGCAATCAGAGGAGTCTTTATGAGAAAGGGGACATATGTTTGAAGCCAAAAGAGAGAAAAGGCCATGTGACGTGGGGAGTGAGGACAGCACCTATCCTGGAAAAGGCAAGAAAACAGACCCCCAAACCCCCAGAAGGGACACAGTCCTGCTCGTACCCCAGTGAAATTGATCTAGGACTTCTGACCTCCAGACTCTAAGAAAATAAACTAATGTTGTTTTAAACCACTAAGTTTGTGGTAATTTGTTATAGCAGACATACAAACCCAACACTAACACTGTTCTCTGCTGTCAACTTAACCTCTCCATCTCAGCTTTCTCATCTATTAAAATAAATCATTGACATGTGATCAGGAGATTTCAAACTGTATTCAGAGAAACTCTAGTGCTTCAAGAGACCACAGATAAAAAGTTACTTTTCAATAATCATAAAGATGTAAATTGCCTCTTTTAGGCATTGGAATATAGTGTGAGACCTTGTGTCACCCAGAGCCTACTGGAAAAGGGGAAAACAGGCCTGAAAAAGAAAAAAAAATCACTGGACTTCAGAGATAATCCTTCCCGTCTGTTCAGACTGTAAAGTTTGAGGATTCTTTAAGACCATGTTCCATCAGGGAAGAACTAGATTTTGTCTCGTAGACAAAACTCAGCAGCAGAATCCAGAAGCCAGCTCCAGGTGGGGACAGAGTCAGGATAACGCCACGTCTCTCGTCTCTGAGCTGGACCCCAAGATTGAGGGTCTGGATTGGGCTTATCATCCAGGAAAGGAGCAGAGAAAAGTTGGATGTTGACTAGGAAGTGGTTTTAGGAAATGGGGCTGAGGGCTTTTGAAATCTGTTAAAAATCCTGGGGACAGCTTTCTGCTGCAGGACTGAGAGTAACCAGCTCTCTTGCACAGCCTTCCTTGTCTCTTATAGCCCCAGATAAACTGCTTTGCATCTGGGGGAGATGGTTAGTTCTAGAAGGAGAGTTCTTAGAGCCTTAGATGAAGAAGACATAGTCAGTCAGTGGTCAAAAAATATTTGCTGAGTGAATAAAGAAGTCATTTGTGCAGGGTGCAGGGCTATGGTTTTCAAAGCCGGAGATCTCAGCCACAATACCACTCATGACGCATGTGGGGCTTTTATTGGAGCTGGTGTCTCCGAGCAGGCTGGTATCAGAACTGACACATCCATACACACAGCACCTGCCGTGCCAAAGCAAAGCACTTGCGTGTCTGCACAAGCCTTCAGCTCTGTAAATGGACATATTACATAGTGTCCATTTACACTGACAGCTATTATTTGCCATTGTTAACACTCGCCTTTAAAGCTCTCTGTATAACCAGTCCCCAGGCACAAGTGCGCAAATCTAAATTACTTATAAATACCGATGATCTGTTTGTGGGTACTGTGCCTGCCAGGGAAACTACCCAGCCAGACAGATACATAACCAGTGGAAAAGGGTTATGTTATACAGTACATGGTACAGCAGCAGTTCTAAGTCAGATGTTCCAGCCGATGAGCTTTTTATTCTGAAGGCTGCATTCCTTTTTCTGCTCATAGGAACAGCAACATTTCCTGGGCTCAGGGATGGAGCATTTGTCTAAGATTCTTACTAAAGCCCATAATTTACTCTGAAGTGGTTGTATCTCCCCCACCCCCCAGTAAACCAAGTAAACAGAAGCTGTCTCAAAATTAGTGAGGTCTCAGAGACAGTCCTTAGTAGTTTGTAAATTGTCATAAGAGTCCTGAATAGGGACAGATACAGTTCTTAATGATTTCTACCTATTATCTTATTTAATTCAATCTTATGGCTAATATCACCAGATTACAGATGGTAAAACTTAGGCATAGAAAAGTGAAGGGATTTACTCAGCGTCACACAGTTAAGAAGCGGCAGAACTGGGATTTTGAACTCAGAGAGTTGAGATCAATAACCCCGTATCCCGAGGGACTGTGTTTTGCTGCCGAAGCATAGAAAGGTATTTAATGAAAGTCAAAAACTGTGGACCAAATCCCACCTCTAGATATGTTTGATTTCCTTTCTATAAGGTTTTGAAAATCAGTAAATTTTGCCTGAACATGTAGATTTCCAGGTTCTCTAGAGAAATCAGACGTGTTAATACTGCATGCCCCGCGCCCCATGGCGACAGCAGCTGAGCTGGGTCTCGGCTTCCTCTTAGACATAGTATGTGTTCTCCTGTCCCCAGCAGGCCTGCTTCTTTAGTCCCACAAACTTCCAGAGAGTTCTGTCATTGTGTGGAACCAACTTAACCGAAGAGTTACCAGTGCACCTCTCACCCTGGAGCCCTCCAGTCGCCAGTAGAACAGCGTGGGTTCTCTCTCTGTGCTTTGCTAGATGGTGACCTTAGCATGACATGCTGCTTCTCCTCCCTAAACTTTCATTTCCTTTTCAGTAAAATAAGGATAATTAACCTGTAAGCCATAATTTTTAATGTGAAAATTAATAGAGCTAAGTGGAACAGACTTAGGAGAGAGATTGGCACAAAGTATATAAATACTTTCAATAAATACGTTCAATAAATACGGTGTCAAGATACTCCACCCCATTACACCCCATCCTTCTACATCACTCTTCCTTTACTGATGCAAAAGGATGTTATCTCACAGTTGGCTGTTGGCTTGTGGGATTGGAGAAGGGGGAGAGTTTTCAGGTTTGGTGTTGAGGTCTTGGGATTTTCTCTGATCCAGTAGATTCAAGATAAACCCTTTGATAAGGGATTGCAAACTCAAATATCATTAATTGACAAGTGGCAGTTGGGTTTCGCCTAAGTGCTGTGTAGGAAATAACTGTACCTACCTGGAGAGCACGTGTGCCATCTAACCATCACTGCCAGTTCTAGCAGACGTATATAGGCCCAGCTTTCACTAAGGTTTTAGTTTTTCTGAAAGAAACAAGAAATTTAAATTTGTATGTGAAATCATCTGATTTTGAGATGCTGGCTCTAATGCAACATCTTTGTAAACACTGAGTGTCTACTCTGGGTAGGCCAAATCAAATTATCTGTGGGTCTGATCTAGCCACAGGCCTCTGACATAGATCATGCCTCCCATTTCCTGGGGTGAGCCTGCCCTATGCCTGAGGAAGGGAACAGAAGGTTCTGATGGTTTGTCCTGCAGCCCCAGGTGGCAGTAATCTGATCCTTTTGGCAAGTACCAATCCCATAACTCTTTAAACCAGTTAAAGTCCACCTGCTTCCCAAGGCCTTACAAGAGTGACTCTAACAGAAAGCTGGGGACGTAGGGCCCATAGCTCAGGGGGTAGGGCACCAGTCACATACACCTAGGCTGGTGGGTTTGAACCCAGCCTGGGCCAGCTAAAGCAACAACAACAACCAAAAATAGCCAGGCATTGTGGTAGGCGCCTGTAGTACCAGCTACTTACTAAGGCAAGAGAATCGCTTAAGCCCAAGAGTTTGAGTTTGCTGTGAGCTGTGACACCATGGCACTCTACCCAGGGTGACAGCTTGAGACTCTGTCTCAAAAAAAAAAAAAGAAGAAGAAGAAGGCTGGGGAGAGAGAAATTTGAGAGCAGATCCTCCAGCTATTATAATTGCCCTAACCAGAGCACTGAGTCTGAACTTGGACTTCCCTTTCTATCATATCCCATGGTACTTTGAGGCTGAATGCTCTGCCAGGAATTGGGTTACTCCATCACAGTATGGTCCTGACCCACTCCTGAAGTGGGGGACTTTGCTCTACTTCTTTCAAAGTCACATGCCACTGGTCACTTTCACTCTCAAAGCCTCTGAATACTGAGAGACCAACACATGCCTTAGCTCAACTCGTCATTATTTATTTAGATAGATGGTTTACTCAATACATGCACATTTATCTATGTGCCTCCCTTGTCAACAGCATCATCTCAAGTCTGTCATTGATTGTCTGTTCTTCAAGAACTGAGCAAAGTCAACAACTTACCATCCTATATTTCCCTTCCTTCCTCTATCCCTGGACTGCCTTGAATTATTTTCTCCATCTGTTTTTTTTTTAAGTAATAATTATAAAGTAGTATCTGTATGATTCCATTAGAGCTTTGTGCAGTGTTTCCAAAATGTGGTTTGAAAACCACCTGTTCCCGAATCTCCTGAAACTCTTAAATACACATGTTCTGGTTCAGCCCCTGTAGCACAGTGGTTATGGCACTGGTCACATGCACCCAGGCTGGCGGGTTCGAACCCAGGCCAGATAAACAACAATGGCATCTGCAATAAAAAAATAGCCAGGTGTTGTGGTAGGCACTTGTAGTCCCAGCTAGTTGGGAGGCTGAGACAAGAGAATCGCTTAAGCCCAAGAGTTTGAGGTTGCTATGAGCTGTGATGCCACAGCACTCTATTGAGGGTGATGTAGTGAGACTCTGTCTCATAAAAAAAAAAAAAACAATAGGTTCTTAGCCAGACAGTGGCTCACACCTGTAATCCCAGCGCTTTGAAAAGCTAAGGCGGGAGGATTATTTGAGGCCAAGAGTTCAAAAGCAGCCTCAGCAACATTGTGAGACCCTTCTCTACAAAAAAATTTACAAACAAGTTAAAAATTAGATGGACATGGTGGCACACACCCTCTAGTCCCAGGAACTCAAGGCTGAGGCAGGAGGATCACTGGATCCTAGGAGTTCAAGGCTATAGCAAACTTTGATTTTACCACTGCTCTCCAGCCTGAGTGGAGAACAAAAAAAGAATGCAGGTTCCTGGGCTCTGTTAATGACTGAATGAATCTCAATTTCTAGTTAAGTCCCAACGATCTACATGTTTAACTTGTGCCTCATGGTTTAACTTTGAAAACCACTGGCATGCTGAATAAGGACTTGTCATAGAAAAGAAGAGAGCTCTGTGTTAGAGACTCAACCTTCCCACTGGTCTTAGGCAAGTCACTCACTTCTCTAAGCTTGGGTGGAGGCTAAAGGTCATATCTAAATCAGATCACATTTGTAAAGGAGTTACCGTTGACACACAGTAAGCACTTCAAACGTTAATCATTACATCTCAATTAATTATTACAACAACTCATTGGGGGCTGTGAGATTATCTCTCTCGTTTAAAGTTGAAGTAACGAAAGGCTCAGCAAGGTTTAGTAGTTTGTCCAAGGTCACACAGCAGAGCAAAAATAAGAACCTACATTAATCTGACTCACACTTTAACAATTCTTTTTTTGTTTGTTTTTTATTAAATCATAACTGTGTACATCAGTGCAATCATGGGGTACAGTGTGCTGGGTTGTTGTTTTCATACTGTTAACAATTCTTAAAATAATGAGGGGAAATCGATCCAGAATTAAAATGAGAGAGAAGAGGCCTGGAGAATAACAAGAG
Organism: Arctocebus calabarensis; assembly: GCA_963573935.1. Classification (NCBI taxonomy): domain Eukaryota; kingdom Metazoa; phylum Chordata; class Mammalia; order Primates; family Lorisidae; genus Arctocebus; species Arctocebus calabarensis. The sequence continues at coordinate 32,747 of CAUYON010053863.1, read as the reverse complement.
GGAACCCCCAGCTCTGCGTACTCAGCCAGCGTCCTGTCTCTGCTGAGTTTTCCATGTGCTGTTTGGCCTTGGCCCAAGATTGGGAGTGAGAAAGGAGCTGTGGTGGCTCGCATTGACTCCATTGTGCCTAATAACAGAGCCTTTTTTGCTCTTAATTTGTCAATCCCTTGGAATGTTGTCAGTGGAGCAGGCTCCACAGGGTGACAATGGATTGGAGAAAGTGGGAGGGCCGCCTCTGGAGCAAAGCCAGGGAACAAAGCCTCCTTTTCAGTTACTTTGAGCCTTTTTGTTTTCACAAAACAGTGGAGGGTGGAGGACCTCTAGTTTTCTTTGGATTCTCTTTGGGTTTCTCCCTGTGAGTGCCCTACAAGCTGAGGATGGAGTCAGCCCCGCGTCGCACCTTAGAAACGTGACCCCAGCTAGACTGAGCCAGCTACCATCTGTCCAAGGGCCAGTTTAATCCACACATCTTGTAGGGAAGAAGGAGAAAGTCATCTAAAAAAAGAGAAGCCAGAACTCACAGAACTTCCTAAAACTTGGCTACTCTACCAAGCTGATTTTTTTTTTTACCCACAGCTGGGGTGGGTGAGAAGGTGAAACAGACCACACTGTTTCCGTTAGAAACAAGAAAACAGGTGGAGTTAAGGAATTAAACCATTGAAGAATCCAATATATTATTTTTAACAGATTATAAAATCATTGTTTATATTTCATTTTTTAAAAATTGAAAGGTAAATTTAAAAGTTTGGAATGTAGTTTTATATATATTTATTTTTGCATGGGTAAAAAAGTCTAAAGGACATAAACCAAATGCTAGCCATGGTTAACTGTGAGTGATAGGAATTTAGATGATTTTAAAATCAATTTTTTTGAGGTTTAATCTACCTAACAAAAGCACACACATTTTATCTGCTCAATTTATTTTGACAAGTCAGTAGCCATATCACCACCACTAAAATGTTCTTTATAACTCCCTCTGGGCAGACTGCTCTCCCATGCATGGACCCTGGTGACCACCAATCTCCTTTCTGTTACTGTGGTTTTGCCCATAGAACTATTCATATAAATGGAATTATATAATGTACTGCCTGTGTCACTAGCTTCTTGTATTTAGCGTGATGTTTTCAAATTCATGTTACAGTGTATTGTCTATCAGAAATTTGTTCTTTGTTACTACTAAATAGTATTCCAATGCGTGCGAATACTCCAACATGTTTATCCATCCATTCCCCTGTTAATGGGCATTTGGGTTGTTTCCAAGTTTTGGTTATTATGAATGAAACATCTATGAATATTCAGTTATATGAGCCCTGGTGTGGTCATATGTTTTCATATCTCTTGGATAAATACCTAAGAGTGTTTTTATTAACTTTATCTGTTTTCTAATATTTCTATAATGAATGTATAATACTTAACAATGATGATGACAAATTAACATAATAGGGAAAACATGTCCTCTTTTTGGCTATTTTAGAAGCTAACTAAAGTTGGGAAAGAAAAGACTTCATCTGTACATGTTGGCCATGGGTGTCTCAATTCCACACAGTGTGTCCAACTCTTTCCCATGAAATTTAGGTGTGGTTAGAGTTCTTGGGAAGAATTCATGGACAATGAATTGGCAAGGGTGTGGGGCAGTCTTTTACACTGACAGTGGGCGTTCTGATTGGTATAAGTCCCTCCTCAACAGGCAATCTGGCAACACCTACCAAAAATGAAAATATACGTACTCTTCAATCTGTTTAACTTTTGTATTTTTTAGAGACAGAGTGTCACTTTGTCACCTAGAGAGGAGTGTAGTGGTGCAATCAGAGCTCATTGCAGCCCCAAACTCCTGTGCTCAAGTGATTCTCCTGCCTCAGCCTTCCAAGTAGCTGGGGCTATAAGTGCCTACCACCATGCCTAGCTAAATATTTGTTTATTTTTTGTGGGGATAGGGCCTCTCTATGTTGTCCAGGCTGTTCTCAAACTCCTGCCTTCAAGCAATCCTCCCTCCTCAGCCTCCTGAGTTACTGGGATTTATCCATTTAACTCCTATAAATTTACTTTAAAGATAAACTCATTCAAGTCCCCAAATATGTGTAGATAAGTGACATTTATACAGAAAATGTCTTGGGAGCCATCGAAATGCCTATCGATAGGATGCAAATTAAATGAATTATGTTATGTTCCTTCACTGAGCCATTATAGAGAAGTTACAAGGAATGAACTCTCTACATGATATGAAACAGCCTACAGAACTCAGATAAGAAAACAAGGTATACAGTGGTCTGTACAGTTCTTTACCGTTTGGATTTTTAAAGCAGTATACTTGTATTTTTTCATTGCTTTTATACAGGGTGGCCATAAAGTTCGTGTATGATTTAAAATAGTTGTCGATTTTAAATTGCACACGAACTTTACGGCCACCCTGTGTATGTGGAATATTTATCGACAAATTCATAGGCAACTTTAATAACAGTCTACGGCAGACTTCAGAGCTGGGGGAATGGGGCAGAAGGGGTGTTGCTTTTCATTCTATACTTTATGATGATCTCCCTGAACTTTCCTTTATCGTGCACATACATTTATGCATTAAGAAACTTTTATGAGTTAATCCATCTGAACTCAGCCAACAGAATGGGAGCATTGCCATTTCACTTGATTCCCTAGCACCAGATGCCAGAGTGCACTTTTTCAGCGTGAACTTACAGGACTCTGAGCGGGCCATGCCCCACACACCCTCTGTCTCAGCCAGGGTTGACCGTAACTGGAAACCGTGATCATTATCGTTTGCGTAAGTATAGCCATACTTGGGGCTACTAGTTTCAAATGAGGAGAACCATTTGTATTCCATGGGCATCTCTAATTGTGGTCTTGACTAGGTCTGAGATATCTTTCAACAACAAATCACCAGCAGCAACCCCATGACCTTTGGAAAATGAATTTGCCTGCCATGGGGCCAGCCCCAATTCTCTTGCCCAAGTAAAATGTCAATTAGATCACTGGCTGAATATCACGTTTTATCTACTTAGGCATATTTAGCTCACAAAGCTGTAAGTGTTTGCTTGCTTCTTTCTAAAAAGAGACTCCACACCCAAGTTCAAAGTGTGCTTCTGGCTCTGTGTGGTCACTAAAGAAATCCACTCGTTGAAGAAATACAAATACTGAGTCTTTATTCAGTCATCAGGCAAATTAAACTTCAGGTTGTTGTGAACAGACTGCATTTGACTTGACTCTGAACGACTCCAGGTTTGAAGTATAGGCATCTCATGCAGGGCGTTTGTTTCCTTCTTTACTCCTGGCCCATACTGTTACCTAAGCCAGACAGACAATGAAGAAGATAAAGCCCAGCTCTCTCTTGAGCTATCTACAGGAGTTATATGGACAGGAGAAAGGGGCATGGCTCGAGGAAGGCGATTTAGCCCAAAGTAGTTAGAGCAAGGAGGACACCGCTGTGCAATGAAACATCAACTAACTGTAATCACTTCTTGGAGTTTTATGTACTCCGATTCTAAAGATATTTCACAGGGATTAAAAAGAAAGCATTTTCCAATTTTCCTGAATCAGAATGTTCCATTCCTCCTGAATGGAGGAATCTGCCATTTGCTCCCCACACCTTATTTTAAACATCCCAAGGGATTTCTTTGACCTTGTGTCAGTCCTAGGCATGTTTTTCAGCAAGATGAAAAATAAATAAACCACAAAGGCAAGATTCTCAACTTCGGCTCCACTTCAGGAATTGCCCTGTTTTGTGCTTTCTCTAAAAAGAGAAGACTGATCTCCTGGGGTTGTGTCTGCCGTAGCCCCATTAAGTGATACTTTCCCTGACACTATCCAAGTGCTCATGTTAAAAAATCTTCCTCTTTGTCCTGCACACCAAAATGCCAAGGCTCCCCAGCAGAGGGTTCTTGCTTTGGATGTAGAAGGGCTTCCTTTTTGTGTGCCTCTGAGGTGGGCAGGTTTGAATCATCCCTTCCTAGGCCCTGTTTATGTGTCCCAGGCCGTCTGAAAGCAAAGACTGGCAGTGTATTTCCATTTGGTCCGTTGTGACTGTATTTCACAGTGTTTGTAACTTTCCAGATACAGTTTTTGTAACCTGATTTCAAGCAGGACAATTGAGTTGTGGATGTGCACTTTTTTCTCATGGATTGTTCATCATAGCAGAAGATGAGTCGTCTTGGTAGACTATCAAGCCAAGACCCTTTGCTGGAATCAGCTACTTAATATAATTAGATTTCCTGAAATGATGCCTTTTCTTTGCCCATTTTACTACCAGGGCAGGTATGAGATGTGCTTTTATAATAAGTGGCTTCGCTGATATACAATTCCTCCATTGCAGCCAGCCTCACTGCCTATTGCGTTGGGGGTTTGCAATGCAGGTCGCTCAACTGACAGTCATAGATTTAACAAGCTGTAAAGAACTTTGAAAAATAAATCATACAATCCAAATTTCTCCTTTTAAAAATGTGGAGATGAAACTTGACCAGGATCATTGAAATAGTTGGCAGGAGTAGTGACCAGAACCTGGGTTCCCTTCATCTTAATTTGTAAAGGTGACTGAGGGGACAACACAGTGGCCAGTGCTGTTGACAGAAAGTTCACAGTTACTCACAGCTCCACCAGCAGTGAGAGCCACAGCATCCCAGGCAGGGCCACAGGGAAGGGGACGCGCCAGAGTTGGGCAGAAGCAGGGACAAGGGGAAAGCAGAGGTCAGAGCCCTTACTAGGGTTTCCTTGGGAATACAGGGCAGGAAAGGAGGAACAGTTTAGGATTGGCTGGTTTGAATAATCCCTACAGGACTTGGAGCTTAGAGGCTGCCCTAGTTGTCTGGTCCCTGGCCCTGGGTTGATTTAGAGAAGGGTGAATAACATTGGCTTGGTGTGTGAGAATTAGATAAAGCTAGTGGGTGGGACATGGACTTGGGATTGCTTGGTTTGTACATGGATGGCGGGCTTGCTGCTATGTGGTTTACTATCTCTAGGAATTAGCTAGCTGTGGAAGAGGCAGTCTGTCCAAGCCATCAACCCCCACTTCCAAGATGTCAAACTGTAATAAAATACAGAAAATAAAACGTGATTAGTAAGTATACCCCTGAATTCCTGAGACTCCTCAGTTTATACCTATCAGCCCCTACTCCTGACTGCTTTGAAGCCCAAAATGTATTATTGAAAGAGTCAAGCATCCTGTATTTTAGTGGCATTTCAGACTTGAAGACACAATTCGGTCATCTTTTATTGTCTTTGTTTTTTCACTAATCAGTCACACCTCATCCCCAAACAGTGCCCTGAAGGGTTTAGTGTTCAAGTCCTGACTTCTCTGCCAAATGCTGTTTTAGGATTTGCAGTCATTCCTCTCTCTAATCCTCACTTTCCTCTTCTATTGAAAATTATGGGCTTGCATCTGATGATCTCTAAGATCACTTCCAACACTGACATTCTACAACTCTACAGCTATAATCACACAGAGGGCTGGAATCTCCTTCAGCAGAGTTGAAGTTCATAGGAGACAATTTTGTTAATGACCTAAAGGCAAGACAGTGATATTCTGAATTTAGGTGGGTGGATAGGTAGGAAGGGAGAAAGTAGATAAATAAGTAGGCAGATGTTTTCTAAGAATTCTCAGTGTTATCATTTGTAAGCAGGGCTCTGAAATAAGTCCAAGGAAGGTCTCTCTTTAGGACTGGAAGCCTTATAAAGCCCATCCCCTTCCTCCCACACCTCATCCTGCTCCCATTCCCAAATAAAACGAAAAGGTCATCTTCTCCTATACATACACACTCCCTGGATTCTTTCCTGGAAGATGTGGGATGCATAAAAATAGCAAGTGCCATCAGATCTCAAGTTGGGCAAACACAGAGACAGCATTTTGAGTCTCAATGAAGAGCAGTTGTCAGAAATCTGCCATTCACTCAGAATCTCTAAGTGCTCTGTCAGGCTTTAACTTGATTAAAATTGAAACCCACATTGCTTGAAAACCAAACGTGAAATCGAAATCTCTTTACTCAGTGCTCTTAACGTTCTGAAGCCTGGGCTTATGGATTATTCTCTGTTAATTTATGCCATCTTTGTGCCATACATTAATTTTGAATATATTTGTTGAAAATTTCCTGTAGCTTGCATTTATGGTTGTCAAAGGGGCTTTTATCTTGAAAAAAATGGTGCTGGTTTTAATTACAATTCTAAATAGCTTCATAACCATCGTGAACCCTGGATTTACATCATCTTTATGACAGCCACGCAATTCCCACTTTATTGATTTTGTCATTTGCTTCATTACGGTTAATGCAAACCTTTTGGACGGAGACAATTCCGGTGCCTTACTCTTCTTAGAGGGTTAGTATAGAACATCATGACTGAGATAACCCCCTTCCTTCCAGCCCCCCCTGCTTCCATCACAGTGCTGACCCAAGGAAAAGTCAGGATGGGAAATGTTTCCAAAGTGGCTATCCATCACAGGCAAAGGAAACGTTAGCTCTGATTATTCGGTGCTTTCCTCTGATCAGATGGGTTCTGACTTTGCCACTTTGAAGTCCTACAGATGGCATCACACTTGTGTCCGGACTATTGGGTTCACCCCACCCCAAAGCTCATTCGCTCTTTGTTTAGAGGCACTCAACAGCAGTGGGTGCTGGACCCGTCTCTTCTACACTTCACATGTGAATTCTGGACCCCCTGCACCCACCCAGCCTGGCCAGGGACCTAGGACCTATTGGGAATGGACATGTGCTGAGATTAGTCCCAAGATATGAAGCATGTGAGTAATCTAGGGGGAAAAATCAAAACCTTGGGTAATGAAAAGGGAACTTGTTAAGAAAACAAGAATAGAATTAGAGAGCTTGAGAAGTATAAGAAGGCCCAGGCTCCCAAAGGCCAGGAACAGCAGAGGGAGCTGAGAATGCTCCCGACGCCCACTGAGCATGGAGGCTGCTTCAGGGGGTTATGGACCCAGGCCAGGACTCTGAGAGTGGAGCGGGGGTGGTTGAGAAGATAGCACTTTGAAAATGAGCGTATTTTTTCCCCCAAGTCTCTCTTGAAAGGAACTTGCTTTTCCCAAAGCAAGGCTTGCAAGGGGAAGCCTTTGAACAGGGACATAAAAGCAGGATGGACTTGCCAGAAGGAGCATGCAAGTCCAGAGATCATGTCTAGGGGAGGCAAAGCGGGGAGGGAAGTGGTCCCATCTCTAACAGTCTTCAGTGGCAAATCTTAAAGAAAGTTCTAGGAGGGCCATTCTCTGCCCTTGCATCTCTGGTACTTCTCATGACTCACCCAGTTTGGGGGCATCACCAGGGATGAGGGTGTGTTCCCCACTTCTAGACTTGTTTTTCCACAACCTATTGGATGTAGCAATCTAATTGTAACTTTCTAAATGCTATAAAATTATTGAGTGCTGGGAAAATTATTGAATGCTCTTTAAAAGTTGTTTCTGTGACTGATGGGAGGGAGAATGTAGTTGTTCCTCAGACATGGAGAACTGAACAGAGATGGGGATGTTTCCAAGAGGTGGGGTAGGAGGCATAGCAGCCTGACCCCTGGTGCCTAACCTGTAAACATCCAAAAGCTTGAGGACTGTTATCATCCTACATGAGTCTTTACCTGACTGGTGCTTCCCAGGGCTTCTGAGCTCGGTGGATTTCCATGCAGCCTTTTGGCAAAAGTTAATGCCATATTCATTCATACGTGTATTTTTTCCTACCTTCCATTCAGATCTCCAGCCTGTGGGACAGTCCTCATCTAAACACAGGAGGAAACTTACTTTTGCATTCTTACATACTGCATTAAAAATAAAATCTGACTCCTCAGGCAGCACCTGCAACAACAAAGTGAGAAATCCCCATGTGAGGACTCGGGACTGGATTAAACTCAGCATCCTGGAGCACAGACATCCCCTGTTTATTGCTTTTGTTTTACGGATAGGGAAAGTCAGGCCACAACCCAGCAAGGTTGAAGATCCTTGTCATCTGATTCCCAAGCAGGCTGTTTTTATTTCTCCACTAAACCATGCCATCTTAGATAAAACTCTATTGCTGACAAATGAGAAAAAAGAAAATCACTCTTTTCCTTTTTTATTCCAGAGGAATGCTTCTTATCCTTAGTTTTAAAGTGTAAACAATGTCCTCACTTCTCTTTTCTGGAATCAGGAGGAATTAGAAACCTTTTTCAGCCTTATTGTGGCCATTTAACTAGGACAACCATGGTGGAAAGCTCCAGCCATGGCAGCTGGGGGGTAGAACCAGCTCTCATCTTTTAGAAATGACCCTCACCTAGGTGGTACCAGGGTACCCAGAGGGGAGCCATTTCAGGGGGGCTCCTCTGGCTTCCAACTCTCCCTACCCTTTTTTTTCTGGCCTTTTCCTTCCAAACTAACATTTTGGGATTTATTCAGCTCAGGAAGACCAACATAGCTGCTCCAAAGAGTCCTGGAGAGTTTGGAGACAGCTTTAGGGCAATGCCTCACCATTTTCACCCGGCCTCTACACCATCTCTGCCCAGAGGCCCAGGCAGGGAAGGATTTCTGGCCAAAGGCACTTCTCTCACCACCCTGAAGGTGAGCCTTCTCAGAGATAGACGGCAATGAACCAGTCTGAGCAAAGACAAAAAATGTAGAACACGGATTCAGAAATGCAAATACAGTCTACTGATATCTGTGCTGGCTATCAAGACAAAGGAGGAATAGTGGTGTGGCAAATACAAAACTGTGGCTAACCTCACAACCTCCTGTGTTTCCTTGGGGGTCTAGTGGGTGGTTTTTCCCTTTCTGTTCAAATTTGCCTTCCCCATTCTCCTTGCCTAAACCAACATTATTTTTTCCTGAGTGTAGAGTGCTATTAGTGTCTGCAAGGCAAGCTAGGAGAAAGAGTTTTAAAATGTGCAGAAGGAATCCCCACAAGCAGGTGGATTAAATTTCCCCATGTTTTTCTCCTTCATTCTCATTGCTCTTCAAATGCTGGGATATCTCTTTTCATACCCAGAGAGGATTGAGTTCTGCTGTCTCACCCAGCCCAGTGTAAAATCTGACCCTAAACTTCCCTACCTTCCACTGTGGTGTTGTCATGGGGAAATTACCCTTGAAATGTGGTGGATTTATAAAGCTCTTTCCTGCTGCAGGAAGAATGAGCTCCTCTTTTTTTTTTTTCCTGAAGCAAAATTCACATAGAATTAACCATTTTAAAGTGTACAATTCATCAGCGTTGGTATATCCACGGTATTATGCAGCCATCACCTTTATGTAGTTGCAAAACTTCTTCATCACCCCAAAAGGAGTCCCATACCCATTAAGTGGTCACTCCTCATTCCCCCACCCTTCCCGCAGCCTCAGACGTTCACTAATCTGCTTTCTGTTTCCGTGGATTTACCTATTCTGGGCTTTTCCCATTAATGGAATCACACACTATGTGGCTCTTGGTGTCTGGCTCCTTGAAGGAGCATAACGATTTCAAGGTCCCCCGTGTTGTAGCATGTATCACGTCAGTACCTCTTCCCTTTCTATGGCTGAATGATACTCCTTTGTATAAACCACCATTTGTTTATCTCCTCACCCATCGATGGTTGTGCAGGTTATTTCCACCTTTGGGCTACTGTGAATGATGCTACTATGAAATCTGTGTCCAAGTTGTTGTTGGAACACCTGTTTTTATTTCTGGGTATATTCCCAGGGATGGAATGGCTAGGACCTACAGTAATTCTATGCTTAAGTTCTATGCTTAACCACCAAACTCTTTTCCACAGCAGCTCTATCATTTTATATTCCCTCCAGCAATGCAGGAGTATTCCAGTCCTCGCCAAGCACCTTCATCTTTTAAAATTATTGCCATCCTAGCAGGTGTATAGTAATATCTAATGTAATCCCTAGGATTTTGTACCAAGCACCCTCTATGTGCCAGGGATAGTGACATACTAAACACCCTGTGTCTGCTTTCCTGTTGGTGAGTCCACGCATTCCTTATTCCCTAAAAGTAGTGTAAGGAAAAGGAAGTTCTTTTCCTAGGGCATTTCAGTTCTGCTTATTAGCTCAGTCAAATGCAGTTATCAGCAGAGCCTGTGTTGCTGGGGTTTGATGCCCTTTTTTCCAGCAGTTAATTACAAGGGTCTTTATACTGCACTACACTAAGCTTACAAGACATGTTTAATTGGCTTCTGCTGCCACAAAAATACCTTTGAGTGATGCCTCGCTGATAGTCACTCGCCCTGAACACCTACCATACAGTCCAGCCAGTGCTGCCCAGTGGTCTCAGTGCCCGTGGCTTGTGTACCTGTGGAAGGTAAGCTTGTATCACCTCTGGGGAAGGCCATGCCTGGGAAAAATGGACTCAGATCTGTGAATTTACACCTTGCCTAGAGCAGAGAACCATTTCTCTTGATGTGCCATGCCTCTGCTCAGGAAAGGACTATGGTGGCCCAGCCTGATCAGAAGCCCCATTGGGGCCCCAAAGGTGGCCTGCAATTGAAGCCTCTCCTCAAGATATAGACACCTATCCGTGGTCCTCGGTGACGGGAGCCAAAATTAGTCTCCTTCCCCCAGTGCTCCTAAAACTCAAATGGACTGGGACTCCCAAGGAATCTATTTGAGAGACACATGGCAGGCTGTGGGACAGGGCAGTATTGAGTAGGCTGCCCCCACCGCCCTGCCGGCAAGAATGTTTGCAGGCCGAAGGAAGTGGGTCGCATTGACGGACACCAAGACCAAATGCTGACTTTTGTCACCAGCCTCTTCCCAGCCTATAACTTTAGTTGTTTGCACAGTTGCACAGTCATATTATAGGTCAGAAAGAAGTAGAATAGTATGATGGGTGAGCCCTGAGGCTCCCAGATCAGGAAGGCCGTTTTTTTTGTTTGTTTTTTACTAAATCATAGCTGTGTACATTAGTGCAATCAAGGGGTACAATGCACTGGTTTCATGTACAATCTGAAATATTTTCATCAAAATGTTTAACATAGCCTTCATGGCATTTTCTTAGTTATTGTATGAAGACATTTGTATTCTGCATTTAGTAAGTTTCACCTGTACCCTTCTAAGATGCACCGTAGAAGAAGCCCCACCAATTACCCACCCTCCACCCCAACCTCACCCCCCACCCAGGAAGGCCGATTTGAACTTGACTTTCCAATGTACTAGCTGAGCTCCCTTGGTGACGCTGCAGAACATCTCTGAACCTTGGTTTCCTCCTGTGTTCACAGCAAGGTCAGTTGTGAAATAAGTGTTTGCAGGAAGGGATGACTAAAGAGTCAGAACTTGGAGAAAGAAATGCATTTTGTGGGAGTTTGTACAGGAAGAGATCATAGAGGATGTGGCCTTTGAAAAGAGCTCTGATGGAGGGGAAGGAGTTCCCCAAGTGGAAAGAGGGGGCCAAGGTATGCTCACATGGTGGGTTGAGTATAAAGCAGTGCCATGCCGAAGAGTCCGCGCTGTTTCTAGAGAAGCAGCATCCCTCATAGTCATTAAGAGCATGAGCAGACCGGAGTTCAAAGCTAGGTCTCACTTTCTTCTTCTGTAAAGTAAGAACTGTGGTGAGACCATTGTAACATGAGACATTTAGGATGCTCAGCTCAATACTCGATGTTTAGCAAGTGGCAAATAAATGGTATGGGCAATTCTTATTGTGGTTATGACCGTGGTATTGTTGTTACAATTTATAACATAGAAGTCAGGAACTCACTGACGATTTGTGTACAGGCTATGGAATGTTCAGATTAAGAAATTATACCTCATACATTATGTAGCATTTTACTATTTTAGGTGTTTGATATTTTACTTGATGGGTTATTAATTGGAAACAGCCACCAAGAAATGGAGTTAAGTTGTACAGTTTCCCTATGAGAATTGTGACAATGTGCTGGTGGTATCGGCATCATTCTCCTGGTAAGGGAAAAGTTCATATCTTCTTCTTTAGAGGTTTTTGGTGACTTCTCATACTTGAATCTCATAGCAGCTTGGACAGTATAAAAAACATATGAGTCTGAGCTGCTGCCCTTTTTCCAGAATGAATATACTGAATATCTCAAATAATAGATCTGGGATCGAAAAAGAAAGGATAGGTTCAACTCACAGAAGAGTCTGAGTGAGATGAGCACAAACTTTTCCTTAAGATTTTCATAAGAAATCAATCGCGGGTCACATAGCTTCAGAGCTGAAAGAAACTAGAGACTATAGAGATGTAAAAACAAATTCCTATATTTAATATTTGTTTTAAAGCAAATAAAAGTAAGCAATGCCAAAAATACATTTTCAGAGTACACAACATTGCATTACTTTAATACTGTAAAATTTCTTTTGGGCTAAATGTTGTTATCTCTGTTTTACAACTGAGACTGACGAAATTGAGACTCGGGGACAAGGATATGGATTACTTTGTTCACACGGCTAGAAATTACGTGAGCCATACAAAAAATGGGTAGCCAATATCAAGCGCCTCCAAAGGGCTGGTTTGTATTGGTTAGACATATGAATAAATTTAAGGAAGTCTTAGTTAAATTTCTAGATGAGATATCCATGTGATTCTTCTTTCTTTTCTTTTTTTTTTTTTTTTAGAGTCAGAGTCTAACTTTGTCGCCCTCAGTAGAGTTCTGTGGCATCACAGCTCACAGCACCTTCCAGCTCTTGGGCTTAGGCAGTTCTCTTGCCTCAGCCTCCGGAGTAGCTGGGACTAGAGGCTTTCACCACAACGCCCAGCTATTTCGTTGTTGTTGTTGTTGTTGTTGTTGTTGTTGCAGTTTGGCCAGGGCCGGGTTCAAACCCACCACCCTCAGCATATGGGGCCGGTGCCCTACTCACTGAACCACAGGCACTGCCCTCCATGTGATTCTTTTAAAGGGAATCGAAAATGTCTCCAGGTCTAAGATGGTGACAACTTGGCCTGGGTACACTGTCAGAGAGCCCAGATGGGACGGGGTTGCTTACGAACCTGTATTTGAATGGCATCTCACCTGCACACCAACCTCATGTCTAGAAGAAACACCTCACCTCTGGCTTCTGCGCGCTGGTCATATTCACACGACTGAAATAGTTTTTAATGTTTAGAGTCCAATTGGAACATTTCTGAAACCGTCGGGGGATGGAAAAGAAAAAAAAAACACTTCTCACTACCTCCCTACAGTTTGTGCTTGGTGATTTAGAAAAAGTAGTAAAAAAACAGAGATGTGGGAGATAACTTTCCGTGCCGTTAACAAAAGCACATTTCATCTCCCCAGTTTCTCACTCCTTCCTCCCTCCTGTGCCTCTGCCGGGGAGGAACCACAGATGGTTATCGCTCAAGAGTGTAACTAGGGAAACCACAAACCTGCCCCAATCACTATGGAGACAGCCATTTATTTGTCCAGCCTCGGAGTATTCATGACATCAGCAAGGCCGGCCAGTAAAACACAGATACTTCTTACAAAGAAATTCTAATTCCCAGGGAGGAAGGTTGGGAATGCTCGAGAGAATGTGTCAGTGACTTTCAGGGCTCCTCCCAGCCTCTCTGCAGGCGTGTTTGTAAAGCCCATTTCACAGAACATGCAGGGAAGAGCCCGTTAGAGCCAGCATAAGCTGAATTTGTGAATCAACAGACGTTTTAAGAGACAAGGCTGAGGGAATGATGTGCTGAGAATAAATCCATTTCACACTGTCAGCCCCAGGGGTATAACATGGTGAGCAGCCATTGTGTTTTGCCTGGGATTGATTTGTTTCCCACCAGGCCGCATAGGAGTTTCGGTACTAAACAAGGGAAAGTTCCAGTGAACCTTGGGGAATTGGTTCACCTACTTATAAACCCCTTTGTCCAAACATGAGGTTTCCATAGGAAAACAGGTGCATTTAAGGCAAGCCTCAAAACCTGAGTGCACAGTTTACAAGCAGTAGCCAAGCTTCCCTGGTCCCTTTCACCTAAAAGTTGCTAGAAAATAGATGAAGCTCTTTCACGATGAATGTGGGATGTTTTCTTTTGATTTGGTTTTGTTTTTGTTTTGTTGTTATGGTTTTATTCATATAGAAATACCAGAAATTTGTTTCAAAGTTAAACTTGCCCAAATTAAACAGGAGCTTCACTTATTCCCCATAACTATCCTTAAGGCTAAATTGGTTTGCAGAGATTTCCCCTCTCCCTGCATTTTTCAACACAAATTCATTTGCAAATGCCCAACATACATGAAACCATGTAAACACAGAAGCGAAGTTATTGATATTTCCCAGTGATGTGTAAAACACCTCTTTATTCTCCAAAGTCTGGTATGCCTCATTGTTGCTAATCCATCATTGGTGTTTGCATTATTGTGGAGGTGCTTTCAGGACATCTACTACAATGGATCCGGTTTGTCTCCTGCTGAGAAGTTGTGTATGTTGGACAGCGATATGATATATACTAAATAAGAGGTGTTACACAAGCCATGTGGCAAGTATTCCTAATGACGTTTATTAAAATAGACTCCTATTCAGTTTAAACTTAATTCTAAGCAGGCTATTCTGATCAGAGAGCTTAATTAATATAAGACTCTGTCCTTTTTACAGTAGGTTTAGTTGGATAGCATCTTCGAATGCTAAAAACCAATTATCTAAATATCTCTAAAAATCACCAGATACACCACATTAAATGTCAGAGGTCAACAATTGCTTTACCTATTTTATAATATGTATTTGTATTTAAATGTATTCCATGTTGCATATAACTAGGTATAGCCAAAGAGTAGGCATAAAGTTGTCAGGTTTCTAGACAGGGATCTTTGTGGATACTTAAATAATTCATGGATTGGCAAACATATCTATATGCATGTATTCTCTGGTCTGGTGGACAAGTGTACCAAATGTGCAAAATAATAGGTTCACCTCCTTTTGCTCATGTGAGTTGTCGTTTTAATGTGGAATTACAGTAGCTCCCGAATGATGAGAAGTAGTGACAATTCATTAGCAGATTGTGGCTTACATCAAGTGTTTGATTTGCCTAAAAAGTGTGACCAGTACTCAATTATATGAAGTATATGCATTTCTTTTGAACATACTCTTTTCCCTTTTGCCGGTTAAAATCACCTTGAGCTTTATTTTTTTTTTTCAAAGACCCCAGCCAGCAGCAGACAAATGCTTCTGTAATTTGTTCCTCAATAATGATTTTTTAGAATGTTAAATGTCATAAAAAAACAACCTTCAGAGGCGCTACTAGATTTCTTATTTTCTGCTTAAGGACAATTGGATAATGGGAAGAAGAGAAATAGCATATCAAGGTTGCTTCACGTTTTGTCTTCTGTCTTGTTTCATGAAAGCGAGATTTTCCAGGTTTTTCCTTTTAAGAGTTGCAACATTCTATTTCTCCTCAGTCTAGAAAAAGAAGTATGCCTTGAATATGTACATGTATGAATATACATACTGTATCAAAAACAAATTCAAACTGGTCTTTAGAATAATCTTAAATCTTTTAAAATAATTGGGATATGAAAACCACAGGTGGTAACCTTCTTCCAAATATTTTCCAAGGATGTCTTACACGTCATTATATGGTATATCCCGGGGACCTACTACAATGTGAATTCCTAACAGTACTCCGTCGCTCTTATTAATTAATTGTTGGATTAAATGACCATTGACTTGCTGTGGGTTTCTACTAAGGCTTCCCTTGTGAATTTCATGCAGAAGGCCCCCACTTATTTTGCACATTTTGTGTAGATAGTTTTATTCAGAAATTAGCAAACCATTTAATGTAGAGGGTGCTGAGCCGTAGCTGGTTCTCCCAGTGAGTACCAGTGGTTCTCCCAGTGGTTACCGCAGTCGTACAGCAGAACTCTGCTGCTGAATTTTGGGGCTCTAGAACAGCGACAGTGCCCTCAGGCTGAGTTTAACCATCCATCTGGTGAGATGCTGGGCCCCCAGAACATCTGGATGAGGAGCGAACAACTGGATGGATGTGCCCTGGTGTGCAGACCTTGCTTGTACGTAATTAGTGGGGAATACTCCTGTTCTTCCAGATTCCTAAAGCCTCTTTCTGGAGATGTCCGTTTTCAAGGTATTCCTCACAGGGACTCAAATGCATCATTGAATCCCGAAATTCTCTTGTTTTTCTCTCTTTTCTTTCTTTCCTTTTCTCTCTCTCTCTTTTTATTTTCTTTTTTTGATGATTGTTGGGAGATAGGTAGATTGCTTTTAAAATGGTAGCGAGGTGTTCTTAACCCTTTTTAAGGATTATGGTGTGCTTCTTTAATTTTTGAAACACAAAAATATTTCAAATCCCGCTTCTTTTATGACATTTCAAATTGTAATTGAAAGAGATGAACTGTGATAATAAGAGCATATGCTTATGAATGGGAGTTCTCACAAAGGTGCTATTTCCTTGTCTGCCGTTTTGTGGAGATTATTTTAAGTCCTTGCTCATGCTGGCTTTCCTTTCCGCCTTGTTTATATTCTCAGAGTATAAAAATACGGTAGTCAGAAAGCTCCTCTTGGGGAGTCTGAATTTAGTGCTTGTCTGAGGATTCCTTTCTAAATGGACTCTGGTATCATTTTAGCACTCACAGTGTTGGCTGAAATCTGAGCTTCCCGGAGAAATTAGAGCAGTTAATTTAATATCATGAAATGTTTGGGGGCTTCTTGCCTTATTCAGAGTCAGAGGAACATAAATCAAATTGAGCATTCTATATAAAGTGGGGGACAATAAAAGTGGCCTCTGAAAAATAGTCAGCCTCTCCCTCAGTCCACTTGCTTCCTGACGCTCATCTTCACCCTGGGCCCATGAAAATCTCGTTTATTCCAAGTCTCCTTCTCAGGGGCTCCCTCATAGATGTCTGCATCTCGGGAAGACAGGGAAGTCGGGAAGGCACTTAGCCCTCTGTGGGCGAAGTGGGTGTGCTCAGTTCTCGTTCCTTATCAATCACAGTAGGGCCACAGGGCCCTGGCCAGGACAGCGTGGCTTGTGGCACAGAACTTTGCCCAAACAGTTTGGGCCCAGCCCCAAAGCACTTTCCATAGATGGACTTAGTCTGTAGCCATCAGCGATCATCTGTGAAGTGCCAGGCACTGTGCTAGGCACTGGGATAAGTTACTTTCTGTGGAAAGAAGCAAATATTCAGCGTCAAGGAAAGCTAGAAAGCGAGCTCTCAGGCGTCCTCAGACCACAGAGTTATTTCTGCTCACATTTCCAAAGTTCTTTTTGCACAGGCCTCCTGAGTGATGGGGTGTGTGGTGCAGGGTGAACAATAGGCTTTGTTGATTTGTTTTTGAGAGGGTCTTTGAATGAGGCCTTTCAAAAGGCACAATAAAGACCTTTGACCTGAGAGTTTAGGATATACGCCAGCGGCCCTGGTAGGTTCTCTGTGTGTTTAGAAACACTCCATTCCACCACCCTCAATGAAATGCCGGGCTGGTGTTTATTTCCCCTCCCCTCTCCTGTGCTTGAGGGCTAACTTTTATGTCTCTGAAGTATACTTTTGCAAGCAAACAGAAACCTGTCTGAACCAAGTGCATATTTAGTTGGTTTTAAGGACTATTTATATGAAATATCAGGAATGCTTGTGGACAGTTAATTTGGGCTTTTTACAAAAGCTGTGATGCCTGGTGCCATAGAGATATAATAGCTGGGAAGTGGGGTACCTGCCTGGTGCGCACTCATCAGCCCTGCAGCCTCCCAGAGTGAATGAGGCATCTTTCCTGCCACGGTTGGGATATAGTTCCTCTTTGTTTTATCTATGATTATAATGAAAGCAGACAATCTCTGTTATAACAAAATATCTTCCAGAAACCATACTTTTGCATATTTATTTTAAACTTTGATAGAGTTCATGTTTTAAAATAGACTATAAAATATACCCCTATAATGCTTATGATGCTCAGTTTTCCCCATTACAGAGAAATAACTAGATGTCAACTTTTGCCACCCACTAAAAATATTTAAACATCATTTAATTGAGAATATATTAGATGTGTCTTTATTTAGCACAAAGATAATCAGAGCCCTCTCTAAGACTCTCTGTCCCCACCACTTTAGTTTCCCAAGTTGCAAGACCAGATTAGATATGAGTAGTGTGTTGCGGGGTTTTTTTTTAAACTTTTGCCCGTCTCTCCCAACACACTTTTTCATTCTTTCTACCATTTTATTTTTTCTCTTCTTTTAATGACTTTCTCTTCTTCTCTGAAGATTCCATTCTTTTCCTCATAAAATTCTGTACATTTAAGAGTCTCCTGTTTGGTTTTTGGTGCTCTCAGAAAGAAAAGGAATGGAAAATGCTTTGCAGATTCAGCAAATAAATAATACACTAATAACAAAGATTTCTCTGAATTGTCTGCACAAAAGCCAGTGCACCTCCAGCTGCCACTCTCAACACCCTGGACTTCCTGATTTGATGATTTAGATACTTTTCTACTTCGGCGGATGGTGCCATTTTTGCCGAATTCAGCATATTCATGGAAAAATTTCTTGGAGTCCAAAGCCAACCCCACTGCATTTCTGCTTGGTAAGGTTTGGTGGCCTTGGCGTGGGCAGGAGCTGTTGATTCATCAGCCTTTAAACGGATGATAAATCTAGAAGCTGGGCCACACTACTAGGCTGCCATCATAGAACCTCCACAGGAAATCAGCAGCCCCGATGCTGCAAGAAACCCATGGAAAAAGACGTCTTGTTCAGGAAACTTGTGTTAAGACAACCTCTGAAAGAATTAGGGGCAGGGAGGGCTCGAGGAGGCTCATGTGAGAGGGTGTCGGTGAGAACTTGGAACGCTTCAGATCCGACTCGCCAGCCTAAAGTGTGCTTCTGCTTCTTGAGATGTCCATTTGCTGTTTATTTTTTGAATTCTAAATGTCTAAATCTTGTATCGTGAACATCTCTTGAGATGATACACTCTCACGGCAGAGACCGTTTATCGTAACGTACCGCATTGCTCTAGTTGTTTTTCCTTCGTGTGCATTTGCACAATCCTACATCTATTTACTTTTCCTACGTTAACAGTATTTTCATTTTAATTCTGCCTTTTCTTGGCAGAAAAGAAAGCCATGGGAAAGGGTTACCAACGGTAGCTTTAACACAGCTTTTGTGGAGAGTTTTCTCGGGATAGTTTAGTGCAAATTACAAATGAAAATTCCAGCAACAGGAGGAAATGCCTCTCAAAAAATGAGAAAGCGTCTTTTTTTTTCTGAGCCAAAAGAAAATTTCAAAAGAATCTAGAAAAGGGTTTTTCTTTATAGCCATACTTCTTTTCAGCCTGCCCTCTCCCAAAACCGTGGCGTACTCTGCAGACAAAGTATAGTAAACAATCTGGTGTTGATAACCATTTTTTATAACATCTTTTTGAGTTTTTTAAGAGGATGAATCAAACTGATTATATATAATATCTGGTATTTAACTTAAGGCATGGTCTAGGTAAATATCCTAACTACACATCCTATATATTTTGATTTAGAGAAAATGGTATCTATTTGTTATCCTTCAATTAAATTACCACAGTCCCCAACTAGAATGTATATGAGTCAAGGCATCCTTTTCAAAGACATTATTTTCAGAAAGGGAAATAAAAAAGGAATCTTGAAATAGGTGCATTTAATTCTCCCCAATTTAAATTTAAGTGGTACATCTTTAAGGCAATAACGATATTCGTTTTTTTCCCCCATCATGAACACTTCCATCAATGAATTTCTTTAATGTTGATGATGGTTGGTGCAGTTCGAGGGAATCTGTATTTAGTCAGAAAATGCTTCAAGAGAATGACCTACCAGATGGGCCCCATAACAATGCACAGAGACATCAAACCACCACAGACATTTGGTGCTTAGAATAATAAAAAGACTATAAAATTAGATTAGTTGGGTCTAATTTGGAATTGGTATATTCCCCATGCACCCTCGCCGCTCTTGGGCAGATAAAGCCTTGAGATTTAGCACGGTGTCAGAGCAGAAGCCTGCAACTTCCAGTCAAAGGCGGACGAGGGAAGGGAGAGAGGAAAAAGCATTCTGGGAGGTCGCGGAGGGCAGAGCAGTGACCTCCAATGATTTACAGGCCTTTAGCTTAATGAAATTGTTTCAGTGACATGACGGTAAGAGCTCGTAATGGATTGGATGCCCTAATGTAATGAAATTACTCCCTTCTGCCTAAAAAAAAAAATGCGCAATTAATATTTCCTGAGACCTGACAGCCCTTGGTGCGCTCGCCTGTGTAGTCCTCTCAGACAGTCGGAGAGGAGGGACGAGACGGAGCAGCGTGGCAGACAGGCTCCTGGCGGGGACAGGCAGAGCCTGCGAGGGTGGAGGGACAGGCGCTCGGCTGCCCCGCTCAGCCCTCACGCTGTCCCTCGCTTTCCCACAGGCAACTGGACAACAACCACATCAGCTGCATTGAAGATGGAGCCTTCCGGGCACTGCGCGGTTTGGAGATCCTGTGAGTTGATTTTGCGATTCCTGCCTGTGTGTGCGTGTGCGTGTGTGTGCTGTGTGCGTGTGTGTGTGTCTCCCCGTGTGGGAAGGAGACGGGGAGTGTGTGTGCAGAGGGGTCGTGTGGACGCTGCTCTGGTCTTCCTACTGCAGTGCTATTAAAATTGGGAACCGGGAGATCCCTCCGGCTCACCTTGGCCAAAGTGTCTGCAGGCAGCAAAGTGTGATTTCTCACCTCCCGCAAACTGGGGTTCCTGCTAATTAAGTCTCAATGGAGTGCTTCTCCCCCCACGAGGCTCCCGCAGTATTTGTTGCTGGGAGAGACAGATGGGCTGGAGCAGCCCCCCAGAGCCAGCCCGAGCATTCAGGGAGAGTGTGTGTGAGCGCGGGCACGCCGGAGACAGGTTCCGGGTCCGGGGCGAGTACCCGGTGGTCAGTCGGAATCACCCAGAATCAGAAAGGGACCTTGGCACGGGATGGGGGGACGCCAAACAGCCTGGGAAAGTCCAGCCATTGCCACTGCTTTCATCTCAGGTTTCAATGCAAACTTTCAGCAGTGACCGTGACCTTAAAGCAGCAGGAGGAAAAGATGAGAGGAGGCGGCCCCTTCTCCACACTCACACCCTCTGCACCTTGTCTAGACAAAAATATCATGTAGCTGTCCTGTGTTCTGGATTTTCAAATGGGTCTAACTGAGGAAACCTGATTTCCAGGAGGAAAGTCGGCTAGAAGTCATCTTGGGGTCATTCAAACTAAAGTTGAATTGTGTAAGAAAACATTTTGATTGTTCCCACCAGAGCCAGCCACACTCTGGCTGTCGCTGATTTCGAGAAACCTGGAGGGGATGGCAGGGCAGCACAGTAGGACTTGGGTCAGGAGACGCGTGGTTGGGTTCCGATTCTGCCGCTGATTAGCTGTGTGACCTTGGGCAAGTCTTTTCAGCTTTCAGAGCCTCAGTTTTCTCACTTGCAAAATGAAGGAGTTGGTTGCTGTATCTTGGGAGTGACTTCCCCTTTCCAAATTCTATAATTGCTTGGTTCTAAAAATAATTCTGATGGTACTATTCTAGCCAGTGAGTGAAAGAAAGTAGAGTTTCCTGAGCATCCCTCTAAAAATAAAAAATTACGTAGTCACAGGTTACCTATGTCCGATTCCAGAAGATTTGAGTGAATGAATGCAAAGTAAATAAATGAATAAATACATTTAAATGTTCCTTTGTACTTTAAGGAGAGAGAAAAGGGTCCTCCCTCCACCTGCCTTTCCACGTGGCCCCTCAGACACCAGCAACGGGTTGGGGAGACTCTGTCCACGTTGTTTGAGAGGAAGGTGATTCCAAGAGGAATCACGGGAAATAAAAGGGGATGCTGATGCTGCAAGCTGCTTGAAATTGGATGAAAGCCGAGAATTCCTGGTACAGAACAGACAAGACCCACAGAGAGAGAGGTCAGATTGTCATTCCTGAGATAGATGGCCTCTCCTCACCCAAACTCTGACCCTGGAAATGGCATCAAATGCATGTCTGCAGGGAAAGGGTGCCAGCCCCAAATTTAGTAAGCTAGGACTTCTCTCATCAGGAGGCTGGGAACTGAGAAGGGTAAGCACGATTATCCTTGCCTGCAAAATAGCAGTTATAGAAAGGGCTGCTAGGAGCATATCACCTTTTTCTTCCTTGACAGAGAGAATGAGAAAGATGAGAAAATTCCCTGGGAAGAGACCAGGAGATGAAAGTCACCAGCTGCCACGGAACAGCTGTGGTGACCTGACAGCCGCATGTTCATTCTCTGCTGGGAGTGTTGGCGTCTCGCCGCACCAGGAAGGCAGTCCAGAGTAGAGGAGAGGGCTTTATAGCCATAAACACCTGGGTGTGCAATCCAGAGGCCATGGGACTTAGGTCAAGCTTCCTAACTTCTCTATTTCCTCAACTTTGTGAAGACACACCTTCTGTACTACAGAGGACAGGCTCCCATAAGCATTGTTCCTTATACTTCCTAACTTGTGTCCCTATATCCATGCCCTCACCCCCACCCAACCCCTTCCCAGGACAGAATTGGACAGTTCCACTCAGATGTTTGCTATTTAAAAAATAAAATAAAATAATCCAGATCCACTAGGTGTCTCAAAAAGTTGAAACTTAAAACCTGTGACCAAAAAGAAAAAAAAAGTTCTCATTCTCCATCATTACAAAGAGCCCACAGGATCTGATTAGTTTATCTTTTCAATTTCAAACAAAGCCAGATCAATAGCATTGTTTTAAAGATGCTCTCATTTGGCTTCACAAGGCTAAGTGCTAAAAATTAATCATAATCAGTTATTCCATGGGTTTTTAATTTCCAGCAGAGGCACATGGCTTTGGAACCATCCATCTTAATGGTGAGCCATTCTGAAACTGGCTGGAGGTGACGTCTCCATTTAAAGAACCTCCCTTCCCCACCCCCTGGACCTTCTAAATCTCATCCCCACATTACTGTTTTATAACACTTCTCTATGATCACTATTTAGGTACTGTAAAGAATCTTGGCAATGAAATGATAAAAAGGACTCAGTGAGGGCATCACAAATTAACTTAATAAATTTTTTAGTGACAGACAAGAAAGTTCAAAACACCCTATCCCCAGAAAGGTCATTTTCAAACTTCAAAAGCTTAAAAGTCTGCAAATTAAGAAGACAGAATATAAGATTTGGGGTGTGTTTTCTCTGATATTAGGCAGTAGGAAACAAAACACGAGGAAAGACTCGGGATTATAGGCAGTCCCTGAGTTACAAACATCCAACTCGTGTACAACTCACACAGACAGGGGCTGCTACGGGTGATACGTAAGCATACCTGTTCTAACTTACACACAAACTCAACTTACGAACAAATATGCAGAGCCTATCTCGTTCATAGCCCAGAGACTGCCTCAAAATTGGAAGGCTCTCAAAATTAACTTAAGTTTGTGGATATCAGCTACTAGTAGAAATATTTCACACGCGAACACGATAACCCTGTTATTTCATCCTTCCTATGGGTGGAAATACCATAAACTTCTTTCCATCCAGGCTGGGGTTGGCTTCACCAGTTCCACTGAAAGGGAATTTAGGAAGTGAAGCTGAAAATTAACCACCTCTACCTCATTTGGGGGGCGGTGGGGAGAGGTATGTCCAGCACAAAGATTGGTAGACAAGAAAAGGAGCCACCACCCTCCCCTTTCCAGGGAGCACAAAGGAAATCATAGTTTGGGTGAAACTTCCCAAGGCTCCGTGCCAGTGCAGGGGCGGAAGAGTGAGCGGTTACTGACGCTACCTCTGTAACCAGTGCACTTACCCTAGCTCATCCTCACAACCCCTCAATGGAGCTGCTATTAGCATCACCCTCCTTCTACAAAGAAGTAGCCGGTCTCAGAGAGGCCAAATAACTGCTTAACTAATTCACAACAGAGCCTGTGCGATCAGCCATTCCACCACGCTGCCCTTTGGGTCTGAGCTGCTGAGCCTGGCATGGTGTTTGGCTCCCCGAGAGTGTGGCTGGCGTGCGCTGCAGGATGGTGCAAACCGGCTTTGCAAACCACCAAGCGACTCCCAATCCTGCTGGGGAGAAAGACAGAGCCTCCCAGAAGCTTGTGAGATTGTCCTTGTCACTCCCTTTACCAGTTAATAGGTCCCCACAAAGTTAAAGTTAACAAACTCGCAGGAGAAAGAAAATAATCCTGCCTTTACACCGATTTACATTGGGGTTCCAGAGATGACTTATTCTCACTCCTGGCCATTGTCAGTGGACTTTGTCAGGCAACAGTTTGGGGGCCTTGTTTTCTAGTCATTGCCCATCCCCCAGATATACAGCCTCAACTTTGTGTTTCTTAATTGAGGGACCCAAGCTCTGTGAATTAGACCCCCTTCTGTTACCCTTTAATTGCCACCTGTTTTATATACATTTAGAGATTTGCATATATTACTAGATTTCTTCCAAATAAATTGTGCTTATGCTATGGTTGAATATGCAAAGATGGCATTCCCATCTCTGTGTAGTCTGGAGTCGCCATGGCAGGGCTGAGGCCAGGTTTTTAGCCCCTGCCAGCAGGCTGAGGATGGCCAGGCACTTCGGGTTAAAGCAACACCTCCCCGCCTAACATGCCATCATGGGTCAGAAAAGACGCTTAACTCTAATGAAAAGCAAAGTAAAAGTGTGGACATATGAAACAAAAATGAGAAAACGTAGTTAATAAAAAGTTGTTAAATGTTTTTCTCCAATAGTATTACAGGAGAAGAAAAGGTATTTTCAGACAGCGTCTCCTGACCGAATGTAGCAAGTCAGAAGTTCAGTAAATACGTTGTCAAAAATGCCAGACTAGAGATATCAGCAACACATCCTGAAAATGCTCTTATCTCAGAGAGTGGTCTGCCTTCGATAAATCACTGGAACCGGCCAAATCGTGTGGAGATCCAGCAGGTCTGTAGATGACCAGCATGCACTGTTTTGGAGCTCTCACTCATTTATGTCACTTGCCAGATTTGGAAATTTAGTGACATTATCATAGGCTGGTGCTGACAGGACCGTAGGTGTCTCCAGGATGACCTCTTCTTGTCCAGATAAATCACACAGAGTAGGCAGCGGAGGGAGGCATGTGCCTCCTAACTTCCTGTACCCTGAGCCTGGCTAGGAGACTCGCCTGAGGTCAACAAAAGTTGGTGTTAGCAGAGGAACCAGTCCTTGGGGCTCCAGACCCCTGACCCATGTTCTCTGCCCTCACTGGGTACCTCTATGCAATTAGGCTATTCAAAGGAACCCCCACCCCTAGTAAGACTGCAGATCCTAAGCACAGTTTATCCTTTCAAAATCTATTATTTTGTTTTGATATTATTTAGGAGGTTGGGAGTGGGCAAATACTTGTCCATGACAGAATCAAGGGATGATCCAAACGTCAGCTCTCTTTAAACCAGAGGTTGCAAACTAGACCACTGAGTATATTGTGCCCACAGATGAGAATGCCTTTGTCTTGTAGAATTTTTTTTTTTATTTAAAGTTAGCATTTTCTCATTTTAAAATTAGGATATTTTTCATAAAGATCCAGATTTCCAGCTTGAAAAACTAGAAGCACTAGCGACCTGGGGCCACATCTCCACACTCCTGCATTGTGGTCAGCTCCGGTTGCAGCTCCTGCCCTCCTTGGGTGGGATGTGCAGACTGCACTCTGCCACCAACCCCTTATCATTCAAGCGAACTACCAGCCCCGGCTGCCCGTTATATACACCAAGGCACCAAGGGCACCCTGTTAAGGCATAGTACAGCTTTAGGTGAACAGGTGCTCAGGTGGATCCAACTCTCTGGGACAGAGGTTGCCAGGGTGGCTGGATGGGCATTTGCACAGAGAAAGGCCAGGGATGGGAAGTCTGCCACTCCCGAAACGTAGCAAAGCCAGCCCAAAGGAAATCAGGAATATCTCATGTGCCATCTTGTGGGAAGTTCTTCTCAGGCATTAAACTAGTCCCCAAATTCCCTTTGACTTTACACCAGTCGTATTTGGGTTCATGCCTATGAGGGTGCCACACAAGAGATGAATCCAGGCCCATACTTTCTTCACAAGAGCCACAGCACATGCCCTACTTCTGCTCCCCATACCTCTGCACCCCTGGTACACTGAGCTGCCTCTCAGGCCCCCTTTAGAAAAGACAAATTCAAGGGTTAAAGGAGCTGTGGCAACATTAACCTGACTTTTAGAGTAGTTCTGATTCAGCCACATCCTGGCAGGACACCATGGCCCGGCACAGAATCTCAAAGGTAAAAACAGAAAAGCGAACGGGGAAGAAAGGCTTTTTCTGGTGTAAGACGAAGACAGTGAAAATAAATTGACAAAAGTCCTGATACCTAGATCAAGGTGTGCTCACTCTTCTAGAGTGGTATCAAGGTCCTTCCTGGCTGATCAGTGCTATGCGCTGGGTCTTAGGACGTTCAAGGGCCTTGTCAGTGCAGTTTATAAAATTCAGAGCTTAATGCAAGTGGTAGGCTGTTGGCATTTCAACTGTGCTTCCTCTGGGTGTGGAACTAGATACTGTGATTAACAATAATGATGCAATAATAACATATCATACAATGATATAATTAGTATGATTTTATGCATATTATTATTATAGCTTGCCTCATTGGGCATCTTCTACTTTTGAGAATCCACCTTCATTTTTTAATATTTTCCAAGCACCGTGATGTGACTTTAGAATGTAGCATCTTATTTAAATCCTTCCCACAGGATGAAGTACATCCTAAGAATCTCTTCATTTTACTGAGGCAGCAGAACTGAGCAAACTGGAGGAATTTGAGGAGAGGGACACTGGCGAATACAAGGGGACTGGCCTTCCAGTTCTCGAATCCAGTTCTGCCTGATACCAGAGCCACCGCACATCACTGCTCTGTTACAAAAGATAAAAATGAAAAAAAATCTACCAAATGTTTTCATACCATAGAAATAACTGTATGCATTAATGACATTACTGATTTGTTTTTTAAAATAGAGGACCCATTGAGCTCTCAGATCTAAACTTACTACCTCAGCTTAATCAATATCCTGTCCATTTCCACAAACCTGCCCCAGACCTGGAGGTATCAAACTAAGGTGAGCTTCAGGGTGTTCAGTTCCCAAAGATCTGCCTTCTATTCAGCTTCACCAAACTGGAGTTCCTTTTTTTTTTTTTGGCCAGGGCTGGGTTTGAACCTACAACCTCCGGTATGTGGGGCTGGTGCCTTACTCCTTTGAGCCACAGGCGCCACCCCATGAAGTTCCTTTATTTACTGAAAAATGGCAGTGGTCATATCCACACCTGAAGACATTTGTGTGGATGAAAGGAGACATCCTTGGTGTGTGCTAACTAAATAGCAGGTGCACAATCAGGATACTCCTAAAAATTGAAGTTTGTGAACTTTATGCTGTCTCACTGCCTTATCTTTGTACCTCACATGAGCCTGGCACATATAGGTGGTCAGTTAAAATGTGTAGACCAAATTAATTAAGTTGCAGTTAATTCACTGAATTGAAGCCCAACCCACCCCACTCTCTAGAGCAGTGATTTCAAAGTGTGCCGCGAGAGGATCTTAGGTGGGCTGCACAAGTTTAAGATCATTAACAAAATTATTTTCCAAAGAAGTTCACAGCATAGTAAGATATTCTTTTTTTTTTTTTTAGTCTCTTTTTTTTTTCAATATAATTTAAGTGTGTCATGGAAGTTTAACTATAGATTCAAGTGCGCCATGAGATTTTAAAAGGTTGAAAAACACTGGTCTAGAGTCTCTGCCTTGTCCCTGAACTGGAACTAAGGTTGTAGTTACACTAGAATTATTTTAAACGTTGAACAATGTAGTATTTTACTCAATCAGCCCACTTTTTGCATTACTTTTGATTTTGATGATTTTGTATTTTTCTAGCTAAATGGTGATTTTTCTTTATAATAAGGATCAAAAATCAGAGCGATGGTGAAAATTGGTATGTTCTAACAGAGAAAAGCCTCCTTTTTTTATTTGCAAAATGTTTCACCTGGGTTTCTCTGGGAAAATGCAAACATTTGGTTTCAGTAATTTTTGAAATCAGAGTGTCTAGTCATGTCATAGTTTTGAATATAGAACTGTCGTTGCTTAATGAAAATCTTAAATTACCTCCAGAACATCATTTTTTTGGTACCATGCTGAAAATTGTGGCTTGCTCATGCAAGCAAGACTAAAATTGCACATTGTAGGAAATATTGGTAACTTCTATGCAGCCTTCAGAATACCAGGAAAGGAACTGAGTTTCCTGTAAGTGCTCCTGAACTGCACGACCTATACCCCCTTCATGGTCATTGTATTGAAACTTTGATGACAGGCATGCTCTTAAAATGACTAGCTTGGTTTTGAAGACACCAGCTTAAGGAAAAAGCAAAAATTACTTTGAAACCTGAAATAAATTTTTCCATAGTGTGTAGAATCTGGGAATTCCTTGTGGTTTCCAGTTGATTTCATTTTCCTGCCAACCAAAGGCTAGTTTTGTCCCTGAAATTGAAATGTAATGGTGTACATTCCAAGGCTAAAAGTCCATGGTGAAGATTTGAATTGCTCTCCATCAGCAAAAGAGCTTGAATCAACCAACCTCCTGTTAACAGCTTCTCCTGTGAGTGACACTTAGGCAGGCAGGTCACAAAGGTCTTGCTGTCCCTGTGGGTCACAGACCCCAGCTGCCAGGTTTGGGCTGAAATTTGGACTTGACAGACTTGATGTGGGTACAGCCTTTTGGTTTCTTTTGTCCCACCAAAAACTAAATTGGAGGCTCGGCTCCTGTAACTCAGCGGCCAGGGCGCCAGCCACATATACTGGGGCTGGCAGGTTCAAACCCAGCCCAGGCCTGCCAAACAACGATGACAACTACAACAACAACAACAAAAATAAAATAGCTGGGCACTGTGGCAGGTACCTATAGTCCCAGCTACTTGGGAGGCTGAGGCAAGAGAATCGCTTAAGCCCCAGAGTTTGAGGTTGCTGTGAGCTGTGATGCCATGGCACTCTACCCAGGGCAACATAGTAAAACTCTGTCTCAAAAAGAAAAGAAAAAAAAATGCTAAATGGAAAAATAGCTCTGTATCCTTGAGGGTTTTGTCTCAGGCAGGATGCAGAAGCCAGTGGGGAAATGCCACAGAGTTGCCAAATGCACACCGCAGTCACTTTGCTCCTAAGACGGAGCTTCTGTGCTGATTTGCAAAGTTGCCCATGCACCAGTGGTCAGCCTATGCCCTTTCTCCAGTGGCTTTAGTGACCAGCATCTAAGCATGTTTAGTGAATATCTTGCCTCTTTATCACCACTTATCTTATGGAGCTCCTAAGCTCCAAGCCAAGGGCCACGTCCCCCCAGAGTAGCCAAACCTGCCCCAGTACAGCTGCTGCCATTCCCACTCCAAATGCCCAAGGTCAGAGTAGCTGAGAGTGCACTAAAGAACTGAGGCCTAACAGCCAAGATCCTTGGAACTCATGCAGGAGTTGGCCCCCTCCTGCTGGTTGTCTTTATACAAGGAAGGGCAGCATGGGGCAGGTGGTGGAGACACAGAGCTGGGGAGGATGTCTTTGAAGGTGCTGAGGAATCAGGGATGGTGAGGTGGAAGGATGAAGGGAACAGTGGTCCTATTTCTCTATGGTCATATTTGGATTCTTCAAACTCATCATAGAAAACCTATAGACTAGAGTCCTTTTTCTTTTGACTTATAACTAAGTTAAAAGACCTCAACTCTTGGCCCATGGATTGAATGAAACCAGCATGTGTGGTGTTTGGTTATTTTTCAATTTATTTTGAACTTTCCAGTGTTTAAAAAAATTAGAATTTGTTTCTAACATATAAAAGTCAGGTAATTTCAAGAAAAAGTGTCTAAGTTCAATTTCCAGTGAATATCTAAAAGCTAGGACCACCGTAGGCTGCCACGCGGCTGCAGTCTCCTGAGGATGAACTGTGCTCTCCACTAGGACTGTCTGATGAAGAAAATGCTGCGTCTCTGTCTGTCCAGTAAGGGAGCCCCTGGCCGCACAGCATCTTGAACACTTCATGTGTGGCTCGTGAAGCTGACAAATCAAATTTTTAAATCTTTATTTAATTTTAATTCCAGTTTAAATCACCACATTTAGCCAAAGGCTACTATGTTGGACAGGTCAGGTTTTAAAACTTAGTGTTGATGGATACCCCATTTGGAGAGGGCTCATCCTCTTCAAATCACCATAGCTGCCACCAAGCCTGCTTTCATGCTACTACTACCGCTCTAAAGTACTCGGGCCATTTCACGTCACTGTTTAATCTAAAAGTAAATCTTTGAAATATCTGCCACTCCCCTCAACTTCCCACTCTTCCCTTTCTCTTTCTTAATTTAAACATCTGGGTCTTATGCCCACCAAAGACTCATTTTCATTGAAACCCATGACTGTGATCATTAAAATCATCACCCACCAAAGCAGAATGCCCTCTGCATGAATTAGTTTCCTGGTGCTTATGACTGACTTTTCTCAGCCTTGCAAATGACTTCTATAAAGTCAACTGGCTAGGAAAATCGTCCTAGTTGCTGAATGTACGTAAGCTGGAGATGAGGCAGCCAGTTTACAGAAGCAAGCCCATTAACCCCATGGAAGCTGAGCCAGGTATCTGCATAAGGAGAGAAGGAAAAAGAGCCGACTGTGCATAACCACTTCACATGCTGTGCAGTGGGGGCTGGTTGTGACTTTCAGAGTCTGGCCAGATGTCCTGCCTTTGTACAGAGCTGGGCAGATCTGGGCATCCATGACCACTTCTACTGCCATCTGGAAAATTATTCCCAATCCAGAAATGCCAATTTAGAGCCAATACCAACTCAATTGGAAGTGGAAGTGAAATTGTAGGTTGGAAAGACCCTGGAGGTCAACTGGTTCTACCACATCATTGTAAAAGAAACTCCCCTACAAAGGTTAAGTGACTTGCCCACAGCCATAAGAGAAAAAAAAAAATTCATGGAGGAACTGGGCCAGAAAACAGGTCCTTCGGCTCTTTATCCAATGCTTGTTATTGCCGTCTGCTTTTCCCTATATTAGACAAGAAACGAAAATAGTGAAGCCAGCCTTTATGTCTTATTGATGCCATCATTCCTTAATCGCCAGCATTTTGCCAGAGGGAACATTTTGCCTTTTCCATGGGAACAACAGCCCCTTGGCCTTTGGTCACTGCTTAGGGAAGTGCCCTCCCTAGTCCTCCAGCAGGTTGCTATCCAATCAGAGGGCGATCTGTGACGAAATCAAATTCCACATCATTGATCCCCAGCTGCCAGAGGTGACCAGGGGCCCAGAGAGTAAACACTGGAGTTACCTGTCCATTCATGCTGGCCCCAGTAGCCTAAGGTGTACACTGCACCCAGCTCCCTGAAAAAATCCCTTCCTTGCTAGTATCAAAGGGTAACAACCCAGAAACAGAACCTCATGCACATTGTGCAAATTTTTCTGCTAACAGCTCTGTAATGGCTGAGTTCTGAACTGTACATGAGAAGTGACTTATACGTTTAGCCTCAAAACTGATGGGTAGCATGCAAAAGCCAGGCAAGAGCACACCTGCCTGGTGGAACTGTCTGCCCCTTACAGACAGAAACTTCTTCGGGGCCCTTTTTCCCCAAGTAATGATGGTAGCAGGGGGGAAAAAAACACTGAATCATTTTCAGTCATTCAAACACAGTTCATTTGCACAGCAGATTCCTATAATGTATCCAAGCTCGTGGCTGCCCTGCAGGGGACCAAGTAGATAAGAAAGGTTGTAGCCACATTTCCCCACAGTGCCATCAAAATATTGAATTTTCTTACTACTGTAGAGTCTCCATAGTTGACCACCTCCTTAAATTGACCTAATTTGCATAGGCCTGACATACACCATATGTACATGTCAGTACAGTAGGCCTAGTTTCTTATGTTGACTAGCTCCCTATGTTGACCAGTTTGTTACAGTTCCTTGGGTGGTCAATTTACCAAGATTCTGCTGTATATATTTTTCTGATTCCTATTGCTGAATTAATTTGCTTAGTTCAGAAACCAAAAATTTGGCACCTGCAAGCCAAATCCAGCCCCTGGGTGTTTTACTTGTGGGTTTTGTTCCTTAATTGGTGAGATTACATTGCCAATATTTAAAAAACCAGGAGACTTCATAGGAAAACTCTGGATGTCTCCAGCATAGCACAGTCCCTCAAAACAAGAAGTGATGATCCCATTTAGCAAGGCCGTGTCATTTCAGTCCCCACGCAGGCCACTTCCTTGTATATTTGTCAAGCCTCGCTCCCATAGGCAGTTGAGTTTATCCTGGATTAGCCGGGAAGGCTATGCACAGTGGAAATTTGTTTCAAAAGATGCCCAAAACATGGCTCTTCACATTTTGAAACTCAGCCTCCCATTCAGTAAGTATTGATTCTTTCTACATGCCAAACACTAGGCCAGACTCTGGGCACAAAACAACCTTGCTGTTTGTCCTCACTTAGATACACATTAGTGAGCATTTAAAATTTTCCTCATTCTTTCTCTTACTGAGCTTTCTCAACCCATGTAGTTGAGGTGGAAACTGTTTCTCCCATTCACACCTGCAAACTCACCTGTCCACTTATGTAAGTGGAAGCCACTCTTTCAACTTTGGCCCATGTGGACATCTTGGCATGGTGGCAGTTGACTGGCTTCTCAACAGCATTGTAGTAGACAAGGTCCCAAGGGTCCCAAGCTACAGACAGTGAAATAGAATTGGGAAACCAAGGCCATATCATTTGTGTGGTCATTTAAGATACAGTTTGTAGGGCGGCTCCTGTGGCTCAGCGAGTAGGGCGGCTCCTGTGGCTCAGCGAGTAGGGCGCCGGCCCCATATACCGAAGGTGGCGGGTTCAAGCCCGGCCTCGGCCGAACTGCAAAAAACAAAAAAATAGCCGGGCGCTGTGGCGGGCGCCTGTAGTCCCAGGTACTAGGGAGGCTGAGGCAAGAGAATCGCTTAAGCCCAAG
>CAUYON010053862.1:0-24568 GCA_963573935.1 Arctocebus calabarensis | reverse complement strand
CAGCATTCTATCCAGGGTGAAAGCTTGAAGCTCTGTCTCAAAAAAAAAAAACAAAAAAACACTTCTGGTTGCACCCGTAGCTCAGTGGTTAGGGCATGGAACACTATGTATGTTTGTTTGTTTTGTGTTTTTATGCCAAAGAAATATATCCTGGGTTAAAGTTTGTGGCTTTTTCTAAAAAAAAAAAAAAAAAAAAAAAAAAAAGCTTATCCTCCAAACCCTTCTAACTGTGTTTTGAGTTCTAGTGGTGCTACTCCAAGACTTTTTTTTAAAAAGAAAGGAGATTAAAATTGATTAGAAGACATTGTCTCTAGTTCAATAATTCCTTCTTTCAATATATGTTTGTCTTCTGGGACTTACTGTATGTCAGATAAAAAATGAACAGAACCTGACCTGAAGGAATAGAGAATAATGAACAAACTGAAGAGCTATTTGCTGTTTCAGGTGTAGAACTGACATCTTCTGAAGTATATACAGATCTCCATGTCACTTCTCCCAAGAGTCTCTTTAGTGGGCCAGTCACAGCCTACTTTCCACTAGTAATTTCACACCACATAGTGCAGTCATCATGGGGAGGTTTGAATGGATTTTTTCTATGAAGTCAGTGTATCTTTCTACTTCCCTCACTCCAAGTACACTAATTTTTTGATTAGAAGACTCAAGTGAGAAAGATATGGGAAGACTGTTAAACTTTGGCATTAATACAATGTGGAGGAAAAAGCATCGCATTTAAAACTAAAAGACTGTTTCTGTAAAACAAACTACTCCCAAATTAGCAGCTTAAAGCAACAGCTAGTATTTGCTTAGTACTTGGGGCGGGGCTCAGCTAAGAGGTGTTTGTTTTGGTCTCACCTGATATCACTCATTCTGTTCAATCATTTGGAGACAATTGGAGCTGGCTGATCTAAGATACCTCCACTCTCACATCTGGTGCTGCCTATCAGTGGGATCCTGTGTGTCCACTAGACAAGGCCGGGCTGCTCGCTTGATTATAGAAGAAAGCAAAAATTACAAAGAGCAAAAGCAAAAGCTGCCAAGCTTTGCAAGACCTAGGATGCAAGTTGCATGGTGTCCATTCAGCTGTGTTCTATTTATCAATATAAGGTCAACGTCAAAGTCAACCTAAATGTGAAGAGAAAGAACCTGATGCACTCTCTTGATGGATGGAGTGCTAAATTTATATTTCAAAGGAGTCTTGGGACTGGTGATGGAGGAACTGCTATGGCCACCATTGCAAAGAATTTACTCCACTTATGTTAAAAAAATTTTGTTGTGATTCAAAATGTAATAGAAGATTACAAGAAGAGGGGAAAAAACTAAAGAAATGAGCTTTCACTAAAGACAGTAATTATGACAACACAATAGTAATTTATATTTATTTAACAATTTCTAATTTACAAAGCATTTTTTATTTATAATACTTAATTTGAGTTGCCCCCAAATTTTAAATATCTATCTTACTATAAGGGCTAAGATAAACAAAGTTCAGATAGCATTAGGGTACCTCCCAAAAATAGAAGCAAAGGAAGATAAACCTAGACAAACATAAAGAAAACTGTAAAATAAGAAAACTGCAAAGCTTGCCTTTAACACATATGATCCTGCCCTGTGTGCTACACTTAGTCATTGATGTGTCTCTTCTTAGTCACATTATTTGATACCTTCATTTAAACCTCAATGTTTTATTAAACCTAGGTGGCAGATAAAGGATGGATCATGGGTTATTATATCTCCTCAGCCATGGGAATTTCACTTAGATAGGAACTAAAGCTGTGAATATTTTCCCACTATAATGGTGGAAGAAATGTGTGCTTCTTGAAAAACTATACATTGTCTAAAGCTCACTCTAAAGCACTATCTGACTATCTGACTCTTATTCTGGGGAGTGTAACATATAAGTTGTAAATAACTGATTGCAATGCAGAAGAATTCTTGCACCTGAATTCTGTATGGTGTAGGGACATCATTCTCCTCATGGTGTCCCTCCCTCCTGGTAAAACTAGTCTTGCCTCCATTGGCACATTTTTTTCCAATATCATGATCCAATATTTTTTCCAGTAAATGTGTCTGTCCTTTGAATTATTTTATGAATAAGTTATAACATCATCTCTGTATCCTCACAATAAGTTAAAGTACATGAAATCTTTAACACATGTTCTTTTTAATATCTGAATGAAATTTATGAGCTACTCTTTTATGAAAATTATATTTTAATAAACTGGTAGATAGAAATTGTATATTGTCGAAATCATTTCAGAAAATACCCCAAATAATTCTTAAAATATGCTCATTTAGAAAATTTTTTTCCATAGAGACTACCTTTAGAATGTAAATATTACCCTAGTATTCTGTTTGGAATGCTTCAATGGACTTTCAAATATCACTGTTTGCTGAATCTTCCTATTTTCTGTTTTCAGTTTTTGTTTCTGTAGTACAACACTACATGTGCATTCATGTATATAATTATAAAATAACATCAGTCCATCTCTTAGTTGGCTTAATTTTTTTCTTTCTTTTTTTTTTTTTTTTGTGGATCTTAAAGAGTTTACCCATTTTGTGGATCTTAGATAGTTTACCCAAATATCTACCCATTTTTCTGGCCACCTAAAAAAATGTGGGGGAGGGAATGGTATAACTTTTATTTGTTTTTAACAGTAGAAAATCCTTTAAATTAATTCACACATCTTTGCCTGCATTACTATCTGATTCAGTCTTGATTTTTCTCACTGTATGGAAGACCAGCAAAAATGAAACTAAGGGCATCAGTTAATTTTCTCATATTCACTCCCAGGCCTAAGTCCATCCCTAATCACTCATATTATTTATTTTTAATTTATTTTGTATGCACACTATGGCTCTGGCTCTTATTTATACCTTCTGCTTTCTCCCTAAGAGCACACAAATCTGATTTAATACCAAAGCACCTATGACTTGGCACTTCTATGAACAAATATAATGGTCTTCAAAACACCTTGGGAATGCTTCCCTAATGGCTGGAGTAGAAAAGCAAAGCTGGTAGGTTTGGGAGTGGAGGTGGGAAATAGGATTTTTAATGTGTCTGTATAAAAACTGGAACAATTATTTCAAAAGTATCAATCACAAGGACATTGTATTCAAAAAGCTTTCTGAACTACACAGTATAAGAAGGAAATATTATTAGTGTGAACTGGACAGGGAAAAGAGATGGCTTCTCTTAGTAAAGGGCTTTGATTTCAAAAAGAATTTTGCCTCCGTAAGAACTGTCAGATTAAGCTCTCAGTAGGGAATATCTTGGCTTCCTGAACCTCTGGGACACCTAACCGTTCATCATAAAGTCAATGTGAATTTTTCTGTGGCTCAGCATTTTGCCAACTAACTTTCAAGTTAAGAGACTCTATAGTACCACCAAAATACCATCAGGCAAGCACTACATAATCATCCCAGTTCATTAGAATCCTCTTTAAAATATTAAACTATATTTCTGAAGTTTACATAATAAGCATTCAGTCATTATTTACAAATTTGAGTAATAGTGTAAAAAGTCACTCGATAATTCAGGTTAAGAAATGGAATTAGATAGGGGTATAGAGAGGGAGTTTGAATAATTATGCCTGCTTGTTTTTGGAATTCTCTGGTTAGCTCATTTCCTTTTTGTGCTATTTCTGAAGTTTTTTCATTGCATTATTCAAATACTGAACTGTGGCAATAAACAGGTGACATCATCCAGGAACTGAGATTGTTCAATTTCAGGCACTTGAAAGAGTTGCTACCAGTTTTTGAAAAGCAGATCTGAATTGCTAACCAGTCCCAGAGTCTCAAATGGAATTTGGATTAATTTTGTCATTAGCAAGATAAGCCCAGGTGAGTCTCCTTTATGTGCACTTTACACAGTTCAAACCAAGGCAATGATTTTTCTACTTTAGATAAGAAATTATACCTGATAAAATCTTGACATTTCAGAAAAAAAGAAAAATATATACATATATATGTTTGTGTGTGTATATGCAAGGTAAATAATGCATATAAACTATTAATAAATAGGATAGCAAAAGCAAATTAGCACATATTTATTTTGTTTATTAACTTAAGATTACTAGTATATGGACATACTTCAGATAATAGGTTTTTTTTTTGGAGTGAATAAAAACTTTTGGATAACCATGTCTGGTTAACAAAACCAGTTAACTATCACCACTTCTTCTGAAATTCCTCTAAAATAAGTAAAATAGAAGGGGAGAGGAAGCAATAGTAAACTAGGGTTTACAAATTTTGAAAAATGAAAATATAGGCTGTTTTGTATCCAGCGCTGGTATTATCCACTGCAGACTCATAAAACCTGGTCAGTCAATTACAACGACCAATTGGACAAAATGATGAGGCTGCTTGCAATTAAACAGCCGAGAATGGTCGATAGAGACGGGCCAATCCTCTTAGAAGACAGTGCTCAACCACGTGTTGTACAAACACCACCACTCAAGTTATAGAGACTGAACTTACAAACTATTATCTGCCACATTCACCAGACTATACACCAACCAACTACCCCTTCTTTCAGACTTTGTACCATTTCTTACAACAAAAATATTCAATTCTCAACAAGCTGTTTGCAGTTTTGTCACCACTCACTCTCCAGGCTTCTTTGCTGCTAGCATAATAAACTAGCTACCATTAAGATGGCAACACTGTGTCAATAGCTTAAGCACATACTTTTCTTAATTATACTGCTTCTTCTTTAAGCAATAATAAACTTTTGGTTCTAAATTTAACAGTCTACAATTAACGATCTCAATAGATATGGCTAGTGCAGATACTGCAGTGGTGTCTGGATTCATAATTTTGTGATCAGGAATATAATTTTTAGATTAGAACTTAATTTTTAGATTAAACAACATTTGAGTTTGTTTCCAGCTTTCTGGAGCTCTGTCACCTTGCTAAGTCATGTTAATTCTTTAAGTCTCAGTTTTTTTAGGTGTTAAATAAGAACAGTATTCTAGGATTGTTTTAGAGATTAAATAATTTTACGGTTGCAAATATTTACAATATTCCTAGC
The DNA here is from genome assembly GCA_963573935.1 of Arctocebus calabarensis. Lineage (NCBI taxonomy): Eukaryota > Metazoa > Chordata > Mammalia > Primates > Lorisidae > Arctocebus > Arctocebus calabarensis. The sequence continues at coordinate 19,539 of CAUYON010053862.1, read as the reverse complement.
CCGAGTCAACATTTAGTAAAGGCTGACATTTCATTAAATTATAATTTAATGCATGTTTCCCTTATTTTCTTTGATAGCACATTCCTTGGTTATCACTACAATGAAAAAAATTGTAGAAAAATGAGAGAACTATATCAGAAAAGTTTAAGATCAGTATTATGTAATTTATTCCAATGTTAAATAAAACAACTAGTATAGGATAAAATATATGGGATTAATTTCAAAGCAATCGGACATCCCATCTTAAGTGTTAGAATACATAATTCTTATTTTTTTCTTGTTCTTTGGGTATATACTATAATAAGAAAGAAAAAAAACTTTATTTTCTGGTTTTCAATTTTTAGTAACAAACCTGCCCTCTTGACCGTATGGACCTTCTCATTATTATGACATATAATCACTGGATGGGCCTATTTTTAATCTTAATAGTTTTTATTAACCTGTAGAGAAAAGAGTGAAATTATACAACAATCCAAACATAGCATTCTGCAACACTTACAAATGCAACAGCACTTGTTCTCATTCATGGAATTTATTAGCTATCAAAACTGTGACACTTGGTTTCTCAAGGCCAAGATCATATCAGATATAGAAAATGGAGAGAAAATAAGCTCTTCCTGTAACAGTCTAGAGGCTGGCACTGTTGCAGGGTACTTCTCATAGACACCATCACTGCTATGAATGTTGAATCAGTAGCCGTGTCTCCCTACCACATACCAGGCAGAATTTTTTCAAATCTGTGAGGAAGGACAAAGCAGAAAATGGCTATATAAAAGTGAAGCTAAAATGATAAATTTTAGTTGTGAAAGAGCGAGGTTGCTGGTTTAGCAGTTTTGTTCATATATACGCTAATCATAGGACAAAACTTTGAGTATCAATGCTATTGGGGGGATATAATTAGAAGATACATATTTCTATTGAGGCATAGTCTTATTAATACTGAATTTTACACTAATATATGTTATTACTTAGGATTTTAAGTAGGCAAAACTTCTTTAAGACACCCAGAATCAGGGGTGGCGCCTGTGCCTCAAAGGAGTAGAGCGCTGGCCCCATATGCCGGACCATATGTGGGTTCAAACCCAGCCCTGGCCAGAAACTGAAAAAAAAAATAAAAATAAAAATAAAAGACACCTTCATCAGATATATATATAGTCCATGCCCTGGTCTTCAAAAGCAACTGGAATTATACAATCCAGAAAAGCAGATAATCAATCTCTCTCTCTCTCTCTCCGCCTCTCTATCACGCTCTCTCTCTCTCTCTCTCTGTCTCTCTCTCTCTCTCTGCCTCTCTATCTCTCTATCTCTCTATCTCTATCTCTCTCTATCACACTGCCCCTTTGTGTGTGTCTCTCTCTCCCTGGTGCACTCTCCCCACCACCACCAAGAAAATGTAATAGCCTGAAATAATATAATCTATTTAATGTGTCACAAAGTTATCAGTATTCTCAACAACCCAATCTTTCTTTCTATAGAACAAATAACTTTTACTTTAAAAAAAGTTGGTTTTCGTCTCTTTTCTTTTAAGATTTACTTTTCACATTCCTTTTCTTATTCATTACACTTTTACTGAATTATACAACAATCCCCACACTTAGGTTAAGCTGTGTGCTCTTAAACCAGAGACATGAGTAATAAAGGTCTGTTTGAATAAAGGCAACATTTGTCAAGAAGGGCAGATCTCCAGGTTTTATGGTCTTCCTCTGTTGGCATCGTTAACAAAAGTGTTATCACTTAAAGCCAGCTTATACCAACTTACAAAGCTGCTAAAGACTTCAATCAATTTCCACATTTCTGTATGTATCCTTAAAATTATGCTGAAAAAATTGTTAGGAATTTGAAGAATGAGTTCCTAACGTTGGCTGAGGGTATTCAGAAGAAGTTAAAAGTTTAAAAATCTCCACTACAAACTGATTGATCTATCAAATCTATTATGCACAGGCATGAGAACGCTCATATCTGCTGAGGATTTCCCTGAAGCAAAACTCAGCACTTTGTCCAATTGTATTAAAGAGGAGGGGTAACACCTCCTTAAGAGATAAAGCTTTTGCTCCCAACACTCTACCAAACTGCTTTCCTTAAAATCAAACGACCTCCATATTGCTATATTCAGAGGTAAACTCCTAGTCCTTTTCTAACTTGATCTACCAGCAATACATAGCACTACCTGATGTTAAGTTGGCCCATTTGAGAGTTATTTTTACTACACTTTTAAGAATTTTAGGATTTTCTTTTTTATTCTTTTATATAGGGTGTCCCAAAATTTGCCCCTAAAATCCCCATACCTAGGGAAAATGAGAAATTATAGCTAAATATACCTTTATTTACAAAACATTCACTAAAAAATTTCACATAGAGTTGGTCAATACACGGAAAATATTTTTTGTGAATATTTTGTAAATACAGGCTACAAATTCACATTTTCCATATGTATGGTGACTGTAGGGGCAACCTTTAGAACACCCTGTAAAAAATTTTTGTCTCTCTGGATAAAAACATTCCACATCTTTATGCATATTGCCAATCTTTTCTAGTAGACTCATTTTACTATCTTTGTACTTATTTCTATTATCATTTCTCCTTGTGACCATAAGATCATGATTTCTTGACTTTTTTTTCTTTTATGATGTAATTTTTGTTCAAAAGGACATTAGAGACTAAAGTGAATAACACTCACTCCCAGAAAAGGTCGCATCCTTTATCCTGTTGGGCTGCTACAGTGGTACAATTTCATACAATTTCTGATACAATTTCATCTTCAGTTGAGCTGAATCTGTTTTTTGTTGTAGCTTTAGTATAATATTTTAAGGGTGAAATTGGGCCTTTTCTTTTAGCCAGCATCTTTTAGCCAGTGAGTTTCCAAGCAGTTCTTATTCCTTTAAAGCATTTCAATCGAATTTGAGTGTAATCATTTTCCATGTTAAACAAGATAAAAGTTATTACTGCATAATGAGTACTTTAATTCTGTTTGTAAAGAGACGATGCTATTTTAGAATATATACAGACTGATCTGGCAAATAAAAACAACTTGGAGTAGTTATTTTATACAATGTCCAAAAGTTGTTTAAATTGGAATTATTGTTTTCCTGATCTAAAATAAAATGTGTTAGAGAACCAAATGATTCTGAAAATGGATAAAATCCTCAATCAAGCCATCATCAGGATGGCTTACTGGTATATTTCCTTCCATCAAACCTAAAAATTACTAGAAATCAATGGTTTCCTATGTTTCCATAAATTACAGTTCCACAATTCAGTTTGCATATTGCTAACAGAAACTTAATCATGGCAAATTTTCATTAATTACATTTACTAGATGAGATGCCACATAGAAGGTAAGGTAACGAATTGGAATGAACTTGAGCTTTTTATGACTGAGATTAAAATCTACATCCATCAGTTATCATATGTTTGATCTGGAATAAGTTATTAATCTCCACCTAACTCAGCTCTCCACCTAACTCATGCTCTCCATGAAATGGGAATGTGAATATCTACCTTATATGGATGCTATGAGGAGTGAGTGAAATATCTTATGCTAGAGTTGTAGTCATATAGTAAATTGTCATTCCCAACACACATAGAGGCTTGATAAGTAACAGCCATTGCCTTTGTGTTTGCAGTTTATTTTACATATATATATGTATATCCATATACATATATACATGAAAGAGAAAGTATATAGTTGTATTCATAATAGCATGAAAGTATCATATCCAATATCACATTAATTTGGTCAATTCCAAAGCTACTCAAAATTCTCAGGCAACAAAGCAGTGATTATAAGCCTTTTCTTTTCTGAAAACATAGGTTGAAGTAGTAAAAATCTGTAAAATACTGCAGCATACCTTAGCAGAGATGAATTAGTAAAGCTGGATCAGAATGATTGAGATAAGAAATAGGCTTTAGTCAAATGTAAGAGCAAAATTTGACAATAGGCAAACTGATAGCATTAATATGAAAACAAACTACTATGATTGACCTGAAAATAAAATTCATCATAGAGGTAGGATTGAGCCTGAAATTTCCAAGTTTACTGAGGGAAAATGTTACCATCAATCAAGGTCAAGCTGCCAGTGTCCTTGACACAGACATGGCCTTGGAGCAGAGATAGCTACTTCATTATCATTAGTTGGTACCATCCAACATTAAAACTATCACCCTATCACCTAATTCCCCTACCATCAGCTAAATTCCTTCACCTTAACTCCAAGCTCACCAAAAGCCTCTGGATTTTACATCAGCTTCCTGTCAGAGAGTCCAAAAGACAGAGACTGTTTCAGTGTGCCCATAGCCATTGGTCTTGTCCTTGTGCAATTTTTTTACGTTTTAAAGAGATGAGAAGTAAGTGTTATGTATAAGTCAGTTTCTGAGGAGTCTAATCTGTATTAATCTTTGAAGAAATTCATCATCACAAAAGGCACAGTCAAAAATCAATGTGGAGAGACCCTGTCTCGGTAACCTCAAGAAGAAATGCCCCCATATGACCTTGAACAAGTAATCTCACTTTACAGAGGATGTATCCTATCAAATGAGGACAATAGAAAAAATCCTTTCAAATATGGTGTGACAATTAAATTAATGATCCAATATAAAAATTCTTAGCATGACTTTTAGGGCATAACTACCATGAGTACTATTATTACAGGTATTATAGTTGGAGAACTTGTGGAGGGAATAAAAGAGTTATCTCTTGGCCAGTATTTTAAAGCACATACATAAATCACCTGGGAATCTTGTTGAACTGCACATTCTCATTCAACAGTGGGTGGAACTGAGGGTTCTGCATTTCTAACATATTCCTATGCGATAATGATGCATCTAGTTCATGGACCACACTTAGAAAAGCAAGATTCTAGATGAAATGCCACTAGACCCTATCTACTGAGCTTAACGACTTCCACAGCAGAAACAGCTAACATCTCTAATCCCATTCACTGCTCAATAAGCATCAAGAGTATGGCACTCAGAATGGTCACTTTTAGCCAACACTAGCTGGCCATTAGACCACGTAGGCACATGTACACTGTTGTAATTGTCCCTTCAAGTTTCCTATTTTCAAACTGGTGACAAAGAACAATTTTTCCATGGCTCTCCCAAATAACCTGTACCCTAACTTCACCTAAAGCACAACAGAAGGCGTCAAAAAAGATTTATGACCTAGTGATGTTAAAATTCTCTGGAAAAGAGAATTTTTCTTTTTATAGCTGAGGGAGGAGAATAGAAAATCTTAGAAGAAATTATAACACACACAAAAGATAAAAAGCACATGCAAAACTTCAGATTAAGCTCTCCTGTAAAAATGTGGGACACAGAAGAAAGGAAGCATTAATAATTCTACAGAATACATACAGGACTAACATCTATAAAGAATTAAAGTTGTAGCATTGATAATACCAAACAATAAAACATTATCCTTTTCAAGTTTTTTTCCATAGATAAATGCTCCCCGGTCAGTGCCACCAAAATGTATTTTAATCAGAACCATATTTGTCTATAAATGAGAGATAAAATATAGGCGAGCACCTTTTCTTTCTTTGCTCAGCTCATCATTTCTTTGAGGACTAGAAACACAATAAAAGAACACTGATTTCCATTAATTTTTTCCTGCACGCAAGTAAATTTAGAAACGAGTCAGTGAACAGTTCTCTACCTTTCCATTTTTTGCTCCTTATTCTCCACCCAGCCTATTTCTAATAATAACAAGAGAATTCTGCACTACATATATTAACATTAGCACATTTCTTTAGTGAATGAAGTCGCATTGTGTTGCAAATATTCAACTCCTATCTCTTGTTAGAAGTCAGAAAAGTCAAATTCCAATTTCAATTACATGGCGGTTGTTCCCAACTCACCAGTGTCAGCAAATGAGGGTCAGTTGGTACCTCTGGCACAAGTGGTTCTCACAAATTACTGACGTGCAAACTCCTCCCCCTCCAAAAAATATCTGGAGGCAAAACCTTGCTTAGAGTTATACAGAGCTACCTCAGAATAAATTTTATTTTAGGGAGACCACATACGATTAAATAGGAAATGTTAACTGTTACTAAAATATCTCCTGAAGTAGAGAGAATACTGCACATGCTAGTAAAATCTAAAAGCTTTTTCCATGAATTTTCACTTGATTTTTTTTTTTTCATGGAGAAGGTGAGTGAAATGGGCAGCTTGGGTCACTGGCAAAAGAATACTGTTACAAGTGAGTGAAGGAAACATTAGCCTAAAGTGGAAGATATTATTACCTTCCTTGAAAACTTTACCTTCACTCCCTTATCCCCCACAGCCCCCACCATTACATTTTGCATAGATTAAATGTACTGGATTGTTCTCTTTACTCTGGTGATTTGTAGTAATAGGTCCAATGATCACAAGAAATATTCCCCCAAACTCTTTCAGAGTGTCATGCTCATCAATTTATTCCTGCCATCATATCCCAGAACATTCTGTTCTACCCTGAGCTCTCTCTTTCTTTGGGGAAGTTTTTTTAAAATGCTGAAGGGTTATAGCCTTCATATGAAAGCTATACATTAGTTTCATAGTAGGGCTGAGTAACCCAATTATAGCACAAGAATATGGGGAAAGGGGTAAGAGAAGGGAGTGGAGGGGGGAGGATAGGTGGAGGGAGAGAAATTGGTGGGACCACACCTACGGTGCATCTTAGAAGGGTACAGGTGAAACTTACTAAATGCAGAATATAAAGGTCTTAACACAATAACTAAGAAAATTCCATGAAGGCTGTGTTAACCAGTTTGATGAAAATATTTCAGATTGTATATGAAACTAGCACATTGTACCCCATGATTGCATTAATGTACACAGCTATGGTTTAATTTAAAAAAGTAAAATAAAATAAAAATAAAAATGCTGAAGGGATATTTCATATATGCATAAAAACAAAAGCCATTACCAAACTTCTTAAAGTGAAGTTATATAAGAGTGCTTTCTTATTAATGTGATGATGTTTCAACTATTTTTTTGGTAATAGGACAAATTGTATATCGTGTATTATATTATGACCTGTTGTAAATGACAATAGGTAAGACCAAGTTGCTTGGGAACAGGAAAACTGAACGGAAAATGAAATGAACTATTTAATCAGGACAAGTATTATTTTAGTTTTTGGCCAAAACACTAAAATATGTCAGTGAGATGGATTGACAAAAGTCTCAATCACAACTCAACTCTTATCACATGGGATTTACACATAGAGAACCTCAGACCTAGTGACTTAATAATGTTGATAGCATCATCCATCTTACCTGAAGAAAACTGCTAATCTACTTTAGCCCCCAGTTCATTAAAGACTGATATTTTTCTCCCTTCTGTGAGAGAAGTAAGGTCTGAGATAAGTCACCTTCAGCTAAGTATTTGCACACCATTCCACTGGTGGATAATATGACAGCCTACAAACGAGAAAGTGCTGAAGGAGCTATATGTATTTTAGAAAACATAGAAAAGATTAAAAGGTTATCAACATATCATTTTGATGACTGTTTAATGGAAGAGGCTGAGAGATAAATGGTTGATCAGAAAAAAAAAAATGAGAGAGAACATGAAGGAAACATAAAAAGGAAAGAGATAAGAGACACTTGCAGTGCAGCTTTCAGAGGAGATGGTCATGTGTTTCCAGCGGGTTTGACTAATATGTCCCATGCATCAGGAGACAAAGGAGACAAATCAGTGGCTAAAAAGGCTGCCAAGGATGGGTGAAAACAAACAAAGAGCCATGAACGCTGACAAGAAGCTCACTTTAAGGAACAACATTGCACTTAGATGACCTAAAATCATCTTCAAGGTCTGATTGTACACAACAGAAGAGAATGGTCCCAAAACTTAGGAAAAAACAAGGTCTTTTGCTTTTTATTTGCCAAAATGAAATATCTATAAAGGGCATCTTAACAGTCATGAATTTGTGTTTAAGGCAGTCTTTTCAAGGAAACCATTCCTGCTAAAGACAGAAGGATCATGAGAGCTATGACTTATGTGATCCTTGTATAACAAAGGTAATGGTCTGCTAAGGGAGAAAATGCATTGCAAGCTACGTTTTTAAAATCCCCCACCATTTTTAGGAATTAGAACCTATGTTCCTACCCAGGCCAGAATCAAAGGGGCAGAAAAACGTTCTTTGTTCTTTGATTTCCAGTCTGTTACACACAGGATATGGCTTAAGGGAATTGTCCAGAGGTCATGAGGATCAATCATCTTGACTGGAGATGAAATCAACAAAAACCCGCCAACTACAATTAAAAACAATAGCCCAAAGCCACAACATGTGATACTGGTCACATAGACCCAAGCCCAACCTCTACAATCCCACCTTTAAAAAGCTCTGTATTTCCTCTTACATCATGATGGTATTTCCAGACACTAGTCAGCCACCCTCCTCACTTACTGGCAAAATAGTAAACTTCTCTTTCCCTTTCCTCAAGTCATTTCTCTTCATTCTATAGTCTCACTGATTCAGCCTTAGGGATAAGTACTGAACTCTTGGTAACACTTGGGCAAAATTTGAAGTTAATTTGTAGTCTGAATTTTTACAAATGGTTCCCCTGAGAACTTTCAGAGTGTAAAGACAAGGACTTTTTTTAAATAGTGGAGGTATCCCTAGAGATACTGTATATCTCTTGTATAAGGCACATTTTTTTGCCCCAATTTTTGAGGAAAAAATAAGGGGTTGCATTTATACATGGGTAGTACAATTTGGGAGCAGGGGGGCTCCCAGGCCTGCCATGCCCTCCCAATTGGACCCACTGGGTACATGGGGTTTTAGTCCAAGGAGGATCTGGAATCTAATGGGAGCAAGTCAGAGTAGCCTCCACTGAGTGCCACAATGAGGGGAGGGGACAGTGGCAGGGCTGGCATAGTGAGACACAGCCATGTAGGATGAGGGCCAAAGAGCAAGGCCCAGCCCTGTAGGGGTCTGGGAGCCCACCACAGGCCCCAGGGACCCTCCTGGCTGCCTGGGAGCCATGCAGCCTCAGAAGCTCCTGCCCCATCAACCATACACGTGGTCATTCCATCAAAGGTCCCCAATATGGCAGAGAGGGAAGGGCTCCAGGGAGAGAAGTGGCAGCCTTAACATAATGCATGGCTGTAGAAGGACAATGCTGTGTACACATTTACCAGGGCAGCACTCCCCAGATGTGTTCTATTGGCTGAGAGCTGGCCACTTTCTAAGGTGGAATTTTTCTGAAAATTTAGGCTAAAAGTGTAGATGCACATTATAGGAGTGCATTTTAGATAGCAAAATATGCTTTATTAGCTAGCCTCTTCTATACAAAAATTAGAAGGAAAATATGTAATAACTGTTAGAGCCAAAGACCTCAGTTTGATGATCTTTATACCTATACAATTCTAGAAAATGTAATCCCTTGAGCCTAATCTATAATGATACTGTTGAACACTTTATTCTATGCAAGGCATCATTTTAAGTGATTTACATGTATGATTTCACTTAATTTTCAAAACAATTCCACAAAAAAGGTATTTTATTGACATTTGAGAGACGATAAAACTGAAGGATAAGAGAATTTAATTCACCTCCTGAAGGTCATAGGGCTCATAAAAGAGGAAACTGGAATCTGAATTTAGGCAATCTGGCATCGTGGCACAAACACAAAACTATTTATCCACAGCTGCTGCTTATAAAAATCTACAAAATGATGTAATTGGATCATTTTTCTCATAATACTACCCTGACAGTCATCTTTGCAAAAGCACTGCATAAACTGTAAAGCATTGTTTAAATTAGATTGTCACTAATATTTGTGGCATTTGCATGGCTCTTGACAAGTCTTACACAGGAAAATGACTTCAATGACCACAGAATTGTTGTCGCCATCCATCCCCCTGCTGTGTCTGCTTCACAGCCCATGTAAATGGTGGTGATCTCTGGCAAGAGCAGTCTAGATTTAATACGAGTAATATCACCTACAATACATTGGGTGCCTGTTTTGGGTCTTGTATTTTCTCTTACTTAATTTTGCCAATGATTCTGTAACATTCATATGACCATCGCCATTTTAGAGATGAGGAAACTGGCTTTTAAACTGTTTATTTTGCCTAACACAGTGAAGTAAATGAAGGAGCTGAGATTTACGAGATTTATGATGAATCAGTCTAACTCTAAAACACATGCTCTTTCCATCAGACCACACTGTCCTCAAAAGATGGGAACTAGTGCTGTTTCAGTTATTTAATGGCAGGAAAAATAGTGACATGTATAAAACAATCATTATGCTCACAGGTTCTATAAGTGGGGGATTTAAACAGGCCTCAGCAGGGGAATTTGTCTCTGTTCCATAATGCTAAGAAGACTAAAGGGTTAGGAGTGACGTACTATGGCTGGGTCTAGAATAGCACTGAAGCCAAGCAGGAACCCTTTGGGGGCTTCCAGGACCCCCAGCATGGAAAACAAAGAAAATCTGGAGTTCCTTCAGGGCAAATTCTAGGCACCTTCTTAGCCTTGAAAAGTGAATGAGTGAACTGATGAGAAAAATGGCCCTTCACTCAAGCCAAAGTCACAAGCTGTTCTGGGTCCCTATGGAAACTCAAAGATGGCATGTTGCCAGAATGTCTCTCTATGCTGAGTCCTTGGTCTCCAGGTTTGAAGAATGAAACCACAGAACACCCGGACAAGTGACAGGATAGAGTTTATTGATAGGCAAAGACTGATAGAAAGATTGAAAAAGAGGGGAAACAGAATTTGCAGCAGCAGATGGGGGGGTTCAAATGGGACGTCCCCCCCCCAGTAAATGCTGTTTTTCCTTTTTTGTAGGAAGGGAGTTTGGGGGAAGTATGCCATAATTAAACTAGAGGCCTGTAGGCAGACAATATTATTTAAAATTAAGCACAGAAATTTCATCCTTCCAGTTTGTGCCTCAGATGAGGAATTAGAATGTATATGTATGTGTGTGCGTGTGTGCATGCTTGTGTGTGTGTATGTGTGTCTGTGCATGTGTGCATGCGTGTGTGTGTGTGTGTGTGTGTGTGTGCTCCCTACATCATGAGGAAGGAACCACCAGATCCTGTCAGGCAGATTTTTTTTCATGACCTTGCTTGAAAGATGGCCTGTTTGCGTCTAGAGAAGGGGGGTCTGTGAGAAGACCGACTTCTGAGCTCACCCAGGCATAGCAGATGGAGGTCTCTGTCTAGCCCTTGAGTGAGGAATTCTGCATCAGGCCCTTTTTTCTTCTTTTTGAGACGAAGTCTCATATTGTCATCCTGAGTCGAGTGCCGTTGTATCAGCCTCACTCACAGTTATCTCCAATTCCTGGGTTCAAGTGATCCTCCTGCCTTAGCCTCTTGAGTAGATGGAATTATAGGTGCCTGTCACAACACCCAGCTAATTTTTCTACTTTTGGCAGAGACAGGGTCTCATTTTTGCTCAGGTTGGTCTGGAATTCAAGAGATCCTCCTGGCTCAGCTTCCCGGAGTGCTGGAATTATAAGCTTGAGCCTCAGGGCCTAGATGCCAATGATAGCACACTGAGCAATTGAACTCTAACTGCCATTCTTCGTTCTAAAGTTCCCCGGAAAGGGCCTGTCACCTCTCCCTTGACTTTCCTTTCTGTTCTGAATCCATCCACTTCAAGATATCTCTCCTTTTTGCTCCAGGTCTGAGAGAAATGTACTCTTGCTTTAAAAAATCCTGACTTGTAAGACTTTGGGGATTTTGAGTTTTGAGTACTAACTGTTTGTTCTCCTGCATGGCACTCTGCAAACAAAGCCCCTCTCTGCTGCTGCAACTCTTGGCTAACAGTGTCTGGCTTGGTTGAGACAGGCGAACAGACCCCAATTTGGGTCAGCAATGACATGGAGGCTTTTACTCACATCCAAGATTCTTACCTTGGGTGAAGGCCTTGGATGACTTGAAGATTGGTCTTAGCTGGGCTGTTGATCAAAGCACCCACACAAGACCTTTTTGAGAGGTACCAGCATACAGTCAGGTGGAAGAGAGAAGGACAGTCTAGAGGTTAGAAAGTTTTTATCAGAAGAGAGAAAGTGCAGAGTGCATTCTGACCAGAGTCAGCTCCCGGTCACACAGTTGCAAGAAGCTTTTATTAATCTTTTCAGTATAGCTGGCAATGGGGGTTGGGAGGGTGACAGGAGTCATTCTCTTCTGATTTGACATTTGTGTTAGGGCTGCCACCAGTGTAGCACTTGGGACTCATCTCTAGTGCTGACCAGGATATGGGTAGGATGTTTCCCAGGAACTCTGGCCTTGAAGCACTCCAGGAGTCTAGGGGAGGGGGTTGCTGGTTTCTGAGCTGTTTTTTTTAAATGGCTGCACTCCTCTCAGGGTTATAAGAACTCCTTCCCACACTTTTCATCATAGCATAGTAGTTGGGTTTCAAGAGATCATTCCAAAAAGAAAGTATCAGAAAGTGAGCATTCTAAGAGCCCAAGGAGAAATTGACTGGTCTTTTTGGACCAAGCCTTGAAAGTCCCCTAGGATTTTTTCCACTCAGTGTGAGGAGTCATTGACTGTTCCTTTGATAGAGTATTGGCAAGGTCGCAGTGCAGAAGAGCATCGGGAAAAAGAAAGTGTGGCCATCCTTGGAAACTCAACCTGACACAGGATCTTTCCTTCCAAACTTATAACATCAAGTCTCCTTTTGAGAGAATAAGCTGTTTCTCCTACTTCTCTCACACTTAACAATCTTTATGTATGAGATTTTACACATTTCTCTCCCCCGGCTCATTACTATCTGTCCTTAAAATCACGAAGCAAGCCTCAACTACACTGCACACTTCTTGGGAAACTTTCACCACTAATTTATCCCTGTCCAGCCTTGAATAATCACAGTCCTCATTTTTGCATCTTGGCATTTAATTATGTTAATTTAGTAACTGTATTATGTGCTTCATTCTATTGCTATTCATTGTTCTTCAGAATAAAATGTCTTGTCTCTCCATCTAGATTTGAAACACCTTGTAAACTCCATCTTTAATCCCACTGTACATGGCAGAGCTCTGGATGTAAATTAACCACAGTAAAGACATTTTGGGTTGAATAATATTATTTGGCAATTCTCGAGGCCTGTGACTAAGCACAATTAATATGTTTGAGTCTCTATTTTAATATACAAGGTGTCCACAAAGTTCATGTGCAATTAAAATAGAGTTGTGATTTACGTGTATTGGTGCATCCAAGAAGCATAGTTGAGGAAATAATAGATGGATGATAATATGCCAAATACTATTGATGCCAGAATTTTCCCATTGGGTTCTTGGTCTTGAGAATCAACAAATGAATTCATGGACCACAATTAAGCAAAGTCAAAAGAATTTGTTGAGGAGAAAGGACAGAGAAAAGCCTCTGGTGCAGCTGAGAGCGTCTCTAGTGAGTAGCCACATTGGGCTCTTTGCCTAGGGGTTTTCAGGCTTTCCATGTTCTGGTTGTTGGTGGCTCGCTCTGGTTGGTTCTTTTGAGTTAGAATTGTCATTAGCTCCATATTAGTGCTGATGGGCTTAGGGCCTGTGTTTGCTAACTCCCTGTTTGTACCACTGGGCTTCCTTTGCCCAGCGCTCTTGGGGGTCTTTTTTCCTGATATGTTCCACCCAGCAACAGCTACTGACTAATGGTTACGTAGATGTGTAGGCACTCTGTGGTGGGTGTGAAACTTCCGCTAGGGACTTTCTAGGCCTATTGGCTGTGCCCACCCTCCTCTCCCGACCCTCCTTCTCCAGGCCCCACTTACCTGTCCCTGACAAAAAGCCTTCTGACTCCTATCACTATATACATTAGACAGATGGCATGGGATCATTTACCTTAAAGACATTATTAAGAGGGAAATAAGTCACAGACTTGCACATGTACACATGAAGGAAATCAAAATACTTTACCCCAAACTGTATTTCTTTGATATATTTTGAGAAGGCTTTTCAGAGAGCCAGCAAACATTAGTAAGCACACAAAGCTGTCTTGTGTGGGACAGATGTGCTTTTGTAGAGAATCTGCATTGGTGCAGCCAGGTTTTCTCTGAGGGCATTTTTTTTGTCCAGATCTGGGAAAGATTAACTGAGAGTCTGACACATTTAGAGGGCTGAGAAAAACATTTACTCTCTGAAAGCTGCTACCTGTGAAGTTTAATTTACATAACACAGCAGTTCTCAACCTGTAGGTCAAGACCCCCAGGAACTATATTAAAGGGTCACAGCATTAGGAAGGTTGAGAACCACTGACATAACAAGATCACCTCTGTGAGCCAGGCTTCCTCTTCTCCCAAACCATAACCTATTTTGCCTATATCCAAGCCCCCATTTGTTCTGTAACCTCAAGAGAGTAAATAAGCTTCTGAACCCCACTGGGAGGTGGAAGGTAATCACTTTGTGATTTTCCTCTGTGTAAATGTTAAGAAAACTGCACCAGATATACCTTTTCTCCTATAAACCTGACCAATGTGAGTTGGTATTTTTAAACAAACCTTCAGTGGGCAAAGAGGAATTTTCCCTTGTTCCCTTCACACATGAAGAAAGAAATATGTCAATGTTATAGAAGGGTACATATATATATAATGCTATGGTAATTTAAAGAAGAGAGAGATTTGTCCTAACTGGGGTATTGAGAAAGACTCAAGGAGAAGGTGACATTCACAATGATATTTGCACAAGGGGAGATTGACAAACGATAGGTTCTAGGCAATAAAAGAAATCAGCTGATCATATTTAATTGAAGGGATACAAAGTATTAGGCTACTGGGAATCACCTAAGATTTCACTTCTTTTAGAGCAGTGGTTCTCAACCTGTGGGTCGGGATCCGTTTGTAATAATGAGAATACCTAGCAGCTTTAGGAAGGTTGAGAGCCACTGATTTAGAGTAAGGAATCTGAACTCCTAAATTTGGTCAGCCTTGTCGATGGAAAAGAAGACAGATTCTGTAAAATAATTTAAAGAGATTTATTCTGATCCAAATTCGAGGACCATGACATGGAGCCACACCCAAGAAGCTTTGACCAAGTGGACTGGTGGTGGTGGGGTTGCATCTTGGTTTTATACATTTTAGGGAGACAGGAATTACTGGAAGGTCATAAATCAATACATGGGAAATATACATTAACCCCAAATGGCAGACATCCTGAGGGGGGACGCCTTAAAGGAAGGGGAGGTTTAAGATTTTACTATAGTTCACAGTCTCTATCATGTTCAAATTCTCTACATTTAGGATTTACCCCTCTCCTTAAGATGGTCATAGTAAGTGAAGTGTCTTTTGAAACCTATACCCTTTTATTAAGAAAAGCTTTGCATATAGATACTGTTGCCTTTCTCTTGACTGTCTGACCAAGACATCCAAGCTTGTGGTCAGGTCGCAGTGCTTTCTTTGGGGAACAGATCGACTTCTTTTTGGTGCTTAATTTGCATATGAATCAGCTAGTGTGGCCAGGCCTGGGCCACACTACATGCAGGTAGCATGTAGTCAAACATTCTACATGCTTTCAGAGGCTCACAGGTGTTGCTGATACTTACTGGTTTATTGGAAATGCTCTGTATAACAAGATCTACATTGTATAGAGTACGTGAGCAGGAACTAGATGAGTCACATTGACCACACTGTCCCTAGGATCTAGCTCAGTGTCTTTTATGTAATAGAAAATTCCATTTTTAATTAGGTTGTTTTTCCTGTTTAAATTTTTTTTTATTTTTCTTTTTTATTAAGTCATAGCTGTGTACCTAACAAATGCAATCAGTGTAACTTAGTTTCTTGTACCCTCAATGAATCCCCAACAATTAAGAAAAAAAAAGGAATTGATCAGAGTATAGAGAAAATGTGCTGTCATAAAGGTTGATGGGATTAAACATTGACATAAAAATTTCTAGAGAGCGTTATTGTAAAATGTATCAAGAATACAATGTATTGGAAGAAGAGGAGGAGAGAACGACCCCCGGACCGACCAAAGCTCGAACGTCGCTGCATCCCCGCCTACAACGCCTACGTCCCGCCGCCGTTGCCACCCTGCCCAAGAGAAAGGCTGGAGGGGATGCTACAGGAGATAAAGCCAAGGCCAAGGACGAACCACAGAGAAGATCCGCAAGGTTGTCTGCTAAACCTGCTCCTCCAAAGCCAGAGCCCAAGCCTAAAAAGGCCCCTGCAAAGAAGGGAGGGAAAAAGGGAAGAGCTGACGCTGGCAAGGAGGGGAATAACCCTGCAGAAAATGGAGATGCCAAAACAGACCAGGCACAGAAAGCTGCAGGTGCTGGCGATGCCAAGTGAAGTGTGTGCATTTTTGATAACTGTGTACTTCTGGTGACTGTACAGTTTGAAATACTATTTTTTATCAAGTTTTATAAAAATGCAGAATTTTGTTTTACTTTTTTTTTCAAATAAAGACTAAAATGACATTTATTATGGACTTGGTAATCAGTATATAATCACTTGTTTAAGTTTTACTTTATATACATAAGCTCACAGCCAATATTAATCACAATTTCAAATTTTACCACTATCTACTTTTGCTATTTTATCACATTTGAAAATATTTGTTCTTACCACTTTAAACACTTACCTATAAGTTTGTTTACACGATAATAAAGTGCCTTTCTTTTTGTCAGGATATTAAAAAAAATGAAATGACATATTGAAGATACTACTAAAGATATTTTGCTTTTCAATTGTGTCCTCTGCATTGAAGGCCTGTACAAATTTTTGTAATTAATTTTCCAGTCTTCCCATAGCCGCTCTGTTCAAAGAAATATCATCTTTGAAATAATCTGTGACTCCTCTACAAATCAAAACCTGATTCACCAGACCTTATTACCATAATCACCTATTTTAATAAGTCTCTTAAATAGGTTCTGCATCAGTTTGATAACATCGTATAATTTAGACACATTTTTAAAATAGAACATTTAATTACATCAATTTCCCTTCAACCCACCAAAGTCATTCAATGATTATATTGGCCATTTCCACTGATTGGCAGGAGCCTCTTCCACTAATGGCTCCCATGGTTTCCACTGCATCATTTTTCTTGCCAGACTTAGTTCATGTTCAGCCTGAAGAATCACCTCTTCTATTTGGCCATCCTGAAGTTGGTCTTCTAATTTTTAACATCTGGTTCTGCTTTAACCATAGCCAGCTTTTCATTTGTAATCTGTTCTGTATACTTTCTATATGCTGCATTTTTAGGGATTTGCTTAAGAACATCAAGAATCTTTGTATACAATATCCTTAGCCTCTCGTGTGGAGTCTCACATATGGCCAATCCCACAAGGCCAGTAGTCTTCTTCAGCGCACCCGCCATGACAGCGCCGACGACTGGACCACGTGCAGTCCTCTTACTTTTTTTTTTTTTAAGCTATGTTGTTAGCACACAGAACACTTCATTGTTTTTTGCGAAAGGGGCATATGTCACTAATAGAATGTCTCCAAAGCTAGATTGATAGGAGGGAAAATGTCTTTTCCCTCTCGTTTTGAGGGATTTCCTCTTGGGCTCCCAAGAGGAGGGATTCCCTGATGTTGATACACAGCCACCTTGGCACAAACGCCTTGTGATATGGAAAAACTAATTTGTTTTTATGTCCTATTCTCCCTCTGCCTTAAACCCAGTCACCTCTTGGAACCTGAACCCCAATAATTGGTTACCAGTATATCAAGGAATCTGGACTTTTTCAATAATACCACTGAGATGGCAGCCCTCAAAAGAGCAGCGGTTCCATTGTAGATTGTTGGATCTTCAGATAAATTCTGCCATTTTCATTTCATTTCCTGAAAGTCAGGGTCGGCTTGTGAAAAGTTGTTAAACAGCATGCTAAATGTGAAATGTCAACCCTCACTCTAAACTTCCCTGTTCAGAACATCAAATGAAGACTTCATTGGGTTTTTTAGTGGCTTTCTGATTTTTGGTAGAACATTGAGGAAGCGATTTGAAAGTTGTTGTATACTGTTAACGATCGTCTGCCCATGTCCTGCCTGAAATACCATGATTGTTTATGAAAAGCATCTTTAATAAAGCTGGATACAGTTTGGCTTGGAAAAAAAAAAGAATATAATGTGTTTACATTTTGACTCAAAAATCTCTCTTCTAAGACTGGGCTCACTCATGCCGGTAATCCTAGCTCTCTGGGAGGCCAAGGTGGGTGGATTGCTTGAGGTCATGAGTTTGAGACCAGCCTGAGCCAGAGCAAGATCCCAATTCTAAAAATAGCCAGGCATTGTAGTGGGTGCCTGTAGTTCCAGCTACTTGGAAGGCTGAGGCAAGGGGAATTTATTCTAGGAATTTATCCTAAGAAGATATTCACACATGTTTTCAAAAATATATAACAAGGAAGGTGGTGCCTGTTTTTATGTCCTATCGGCTCATCGAGTGGGGTGCTGGCCCCATATACCGAAGGTGGCGGCTTCAAACCCAGCCTTGGCTGAACTGCAAAACAGAAAAATAGCAGGGCGTTGTGGCGGGCACCTATAGTCCCAGCTACTCGGGAGGCTGAGGCAAGAGAATCGCCTAAGCCCAGGAGTTGGAGTTTGCTGTGAGCTGTGTGCCATACCATTCTACCGAGGGCAACAAAGTGAGACTCTATCTCTACAAAAAAAAAACACAACATATGTGTGTGTGTGTATAACAAGGATATTCTTTGAATTGTGATTTATAAAAACAAAGGAATGGAAACAACTAAAATGGTTTAATCAGTGTGACATTAGCTATCAATAGTAGGCACTTACGAAGTCTTAGTCAATAATAATGTGTATTTTACATAGACGATCCATTTTTTTTTTTTTTTGAGACAGAGCCTCAAGCCCTGGGTAGAGTGATGTGCCGTCACAGCTCACAGCAACCTCCAACTCCTGGACTTAAGCAATTCTCTTGCTCAGCTTCTCAAGTAGCTCTCACCACAACACCTGGCTATTTTTTTTTTTTTTTTTTTTTTTGGGCTGTTGTTCTCATTGTTGTTTGGTGGGACTGGCTGGATTCAAACCCACCAGCTCTGGTGTATGTGGCTGGGGCCTTAGCCACTTGAGCTACAGGTGCCAAGCCCTAGAGAATCAATTTAATCTTCAGAGCAAGTCCCTGATGAACCCCTTATGCATCCTTTGTACAGACAGGGAAAGGAAGACTCAGAGGGGGTAAAGAGGAAGTACAGCCTGGGTGGAACCCAGGGCATTTTCTCTCAGAGGCCATGTTGATTTAGCTGTCATTGACACCCTGTCCATAAAGTAGGAGAGTGTGACCCTGTATCCCATGGAAGTGAACTGTCCAATGTCCCAGAACATTCTATAGCAGGTGGCCATTAGGCTCAGAGATCAGGATGACATTGAGGATTGGGGTGACTTCAGGACCCAAACCACACTAACACTGAGCATCCAGTGATTCAAAGCCTCAGGTGAATCAAGAGATCACCTAGACACTGAAGATACCAGAAGAGCTAACTTAACATCCTGGTGCTATGAAGTCTGCATTGTCATGAGGGAGATGGACATTTAGCAAAAATTACCAAAGTAAGTGCAAAATCACCACTAAATTCTGAGAGACAATTTCATGATACCATGAAAGCAGAAAAAGAGACCTAATAGGTTCCCACCACTATGAACTATTATATACAAAA
>CAUYON010053860.1:0-13122 GCA_963573935.1 Arctocebus calabarensis | reverse complement strand
GACAGCTGCAACCAAAAAATGGCCGGGTGTTGTGGCGGGCTCCTGTGGTCCCAGCTACTTGGGAGGCGGAGGCAGGAGACTCGCTTGAGCCCAGGAATTGGAGGTTGCTGTGAGCTGTGATGCCACAGCACTCTATCCAAGGTGACAGCTTGAGGCTCTGTCTCAAAAAAATATATATATTAATAATTGAAATCTCATCATATTGAGTATTACCCTTAACAAATATGAAGTGACCGTCCTTATCTTTCCTTACTTTGGTTGGCTTAAAGCCTATTGTATCTGCTAATAAAATTACAACTCCTGCTTTTTTCTGATTTCCATTTACCTGAAATACAGATAATCATCCATTTGCCCTGAGTCTATATTTATCTTTTAAGGTAAGATGAGATTCTTGTATGCAGCAGATTTTTTGTGTCCAGTCAGCCAACCTGTGCCTCTTTAGAGGATAATTTAAGCCATTCAAATTAATTGGGAATAATGATAAGCTTGGTAGAATTTTGGGTATCGAGTTCTTAGAAAGTCCAGTGGACATTTTTAATCCTTTTGCCACTGTGGAAGTTGGAATTTGATCAAAAGTTTCTGAGTGAGTTTAATTTTGTGGTGGAGGATTGCACTGGTCATTATGGAAGACAGGTCTGAGAATACCCTGGAGAGTTGGTTTAGTTATGGCAAATTTCTTCAACATGTGAATGTTATTAAAGTATCTAATTTCTCCATCATAAATGAAACTCAGTTTAGCTGGATACAGGATCCTGGGTTGAAAGTTATTTTGTTTTAGGAGATTAAAAGTCAAAGACCACCCTCTTCTAGCTTGGAAGGTTTCAGCAGAGAGATTTGCAGTCATTCTAATATTCTTTCCCTTGTAGGTTATGGTTTTCTTATATCTGGCTGCTTTCAGAATTTTCTCCTTCATATTAAACTTTAGTGAAGTTAATTATGATGTGTCTTGGGGTTGTCTTATTCAAGTTGAGTCGCGATGGGGTTCTGAAACTGTCTGCTATCTGAATTTCAGAATCTCTTTGCATGTCTGGAAAGTTCTCCATAATCTCATGAAAAACGGCCTTTGTGCTTTGTGAAGCAACTTCATTGCCTTCAGGAATTCATGTAAGGTGAATATTAGTTTTCTTCGAATTATCCCAAAGCTCTCTGAGAGAATGTCTTCAATGTCCAAGATCCTTTCTTCTGCTTGCTCTATTCTGTTACTGAGGGATTCTACTGTATTTCTCAGATCTTTGAGGGCTGCAATTTCTTGTCTCAGTGTGTCAGAAATCTTTGGTGATTGTCTTTGAATTCATTGAATTCTTAAGACAACTTTTGAAATGCTCCTTGAATTTCTAATTCCAACTTTACCTCCATTCTATTAATCTTATGTGCAATCCAAACTCTGAATTCGATTTCTGACATCTCAGCCACTTGTCTATAAATTGGATATTCAGTTGTATCTGCCATATTGTTCTTTGGGGAATTGATCTACTCTGGTTACTCATGTTACAGGAGTTTTTCTGCTGATTCTACCCCATGATTATTTTACACCATTTGGCTAGATTAGCAGATAAGGTGAAGTTGGTTTGGGGAGCTCCTGGAGTAGTAATTAACCAGCCCTTTACCCAAGAGCTGTGACTGGTATCTATACCTTTTCCTCTAGAGCTTTGCAAAGGACCCGTACAGTGCTACAGCCTGAGAAACTGGGGACTTACTTGGTGTGGTGGGGCTAAGTGGCTCTGTCTTGTTTTCAGTTGGTCTCTCTTCTACCCTAGTGAATTAGTTACTCTGGGTTGAAGTGTCAGCTGTGGAGAAATACCAGCAATTAAGTCACCCTGCCCCCCATGGGCAACAACTGGAAAAGGAAAATCAAACCTTCCCACAACCACACACCCAGTGTACCACTTTGGATAGTTCTCAGGTGATTGGTTCAGTCCAAGAGATCTGAATCAATTGTCCCAGACAGCACCCAGTCTTAAGTGAGGGAGTTCAAAAGGTCTCTTACAACTAGATAGCAGGGGTCTGCTGACAGCTTGAGTATGACTCGTTCTGGTGCTCTGTGGAGTCAGAAGGACCCCCCAGCAAATGAATTAGTCTGAGAAGGTTGATGCCTCCTTCCCCACCTTGCACCTCTGTCACACCCAGTCACTGGTAACCCTGCAGGCTATGATTCAGTTCTCTCCAATGAGCAGCTACTGCAGGAGTTTGAGCCTGCCTGAGTCACAAAGAGGTCTTATGTCTCCTCGGTCGGGCCTCTGCACTCTGCCACCATCCGGCAAGGGAAGCTGAGGCCTGACAACCTTGGGTGGTTAATGGAAGCTGGGGCGATTTACTCAGTTCCAGCCCCACCCCTGATTGATGTTGCTACACTTATATTTGTGCAGAATTTGTGGTTCTGTCCTGGCTGTATTCCCCTGCAGACCAGGCACTGTTTGAGTTCACAGAAACTGTGACTCAGCCACGGTCTGTGCCACTGCTCAAAGCTGGTGTTTCTGTTTTCCCTGCAATTTGTGTTGGGGCAGGTGTGGCTCACACTCAGCCAGGAGTTCCAGGCTCAGCCGTCTTGCCTTTGTCCCAGCTATGATCCCCTGAGGGCCTGGTGTTTCTTAGGCTAATTAAAGTAGTCCTCTGGCTCAGCTCCACCCTGGGAGTATGTTGTCTCTGCACATGCATCTTCAATACTCCGTTCTGCTGTGCTCTGCCCTGGACGGTACCGCCTGAGGCATACCCTTCGCCCACAGGGTCTACATTACTGTCCCAGATCTATTCCTCCAGTGTCTGCCTCCAGAGAAGATGCCCAGCTTCCTCTGGTTGCCCAGAGAGGCATGGAGTATCTCTCTAAAATATCCCCAGGGGTGTGAGCCCAATTGTTCCCGCCACTGCCACTGCTGCTCTGTGCCACAGGGTTCTGCCTCTCCCTCTCCCATATGGTTCCCTCAGTTTGCCATCTTCTCCTTATTCCCCTGCTGCAGAATCAGCACAGACCAGCAACAGCCCAGGCCTTGTCCACACCTCTGAGAAAATGCCCAAGAATCTGGACTCCATGGGGGACAGGCTTCCAGACCTCAGAGTGAGAGTGGAGGTGAGTGCTGGGAGTTCAGAATTGCAGGTAGAGAATATACACAGTTTTATACAGTTTTACACCTGGCAAGTTTTATGCCATGGCACTCTAGTAGGGGAAGGAGGTCTGGTATTTAGAGGGTCTCTCCCATGGGACAAAATGGGAGGACATTTGAACTCTGCTCACTTGTTTGTAGAAGGTAACTTTAAGCTGTTCTCATGAGGGAGGAGAATCTCGTCTGCTTGGCGATGGATTTTGTACCTTTTGTCTGTATCCTTGGGGTCACAGCTCACCTTAGCAGGGTTGATGTGCATTCTTTAACCTTCTTTCTTGGCTCAGCTACAAACCATCAGCTTACTTGCTAAACTTCTGTCCTTTAATTCTCCTTCTGGATAGGAGCCTTTGTGGAAAGCTGGCTCTAGTCGGCTATCTTGCCTCCCCCTGACTTACACATTTTTAATTGCACATTTACATGGCAGGAGCAGCGAGATGGTTGTTTTCCTAAGGGCTATCCCTGTGTGTTCTCATTCATTCTTCATTGACTGTGAGTTAAATGGTGGCTGGAAGGAAAGTCCAGCCTCATGGAAACTGTTTCCACAATGAGATGTCTAAATTGTTCATCATTGCCTTTCAAGTGCTGCTCTTCTAACCAGATGTGTAACTTTTCTGCCACATTTCCAATTTTTAAATTTTTTCTTCCATTTTGTCATTCAGAAGTGTAAATCTGTTTTTCTTAAGATTTGGCACATTTCTGAATATATCAATACACGCACATATAATTGGAGTGTAAATCTATGTGGGGTGTGTGTGTGGAGGAAATATGGCACCATCCATGTTAATGTAGATGATATGCACCATTCATGACCAGTTTGTTCCAGCAACTTACAATTAGCAATGGTGGAAATTTATACTATAATATTTTTTCATGAAGAATAACTATTCTTCTTGAAACTTGGTAAATCTCCAATCTTCATCCTGAAATTTTCATTTGTTCCACTTATTTTGTGGACAAGCCACATTCCTTCCTTTCCATAGCTTGTTTCCTTAAACATATCATATGAATGTGTGTGAGTGGGTGTTGATTTTTTTTAAATTTGAGTGGGTATTGATTTAATTCTACATTTCAAAGGTTATCTATAATTGTGCATTCAGAACACTTTTAATATGTGCACCCCACCCTCCAGACTGTTCACTCTCTAGAAGATGCATTAGTAAAATATAGTGACTTTCCCCTCCCAAAATTACTGAGCAAACAAGCCAGGTATTTACATACACATTGATAGAGAAATTCCTTCCTCCAATTAGGTGCCCCCTAAGTTGAAAAACATGGGAACATTTATATCAATGTAGTTTTTGCTTAATTAAAAACTTGCTAAAATCATTAATTTAAAAATTTGGAGGAAATTAACAATGCAGGAAATGACTCTGTGAAAGTATATTTTTTACAAGTCTTCTCTCTTCTTTTTCCTAAAATGTGTGCTTCATTCAGTAAACTTGTGATATGTCATTTCTGTTTATATGTTAATTTAAAAACCAAAAAAATATGAATGTGTGTTCCCTGGTGACAGTATATAAAATAAAACACACATTTACATTAATTCATTGAGGCTGCTCAGGTCAGTAGTCAAAGAGGCAGTGGGGGTTACTAGCTTAATTTGATAAACTACCAAAGCCCCATGCCAGATACCCAATCTTCCAGTTAATTCTCCTTAGCTGCTTACTCAGGTTTAACCAGTTGTAGAAAAGGTTATTGTTTGTGAAAACATCAAGGCAGTTTTTTGCAATGTCCTACATACAGTCTGAGCACACCAGGGGGGAAAGCAGACACTGGTCATTTATTGTGGACACCTAAGGGGCAGCTCGCAGGGTACAGGGGGAGGAAGGCCACAGATCTGTATGTCCCAAGACCCTCAGAGGACTTCCGTTAGTGGAAATGGGTCCATATTTGGGGTGGAAAATGTGTCAAGTAGAAGAGAGAGGATGTGTCATGATCAGGGAAACCTCCTTTTCCAGGCATGTCCTTGGGGGCTTTGATGCCCTGTGAACAAGGATAGGAAAATTGAAGAAAGAGAGTGAGAGGAGCTCTTGCATCAGGAGTCCAGGATATGATGTAGAGGTCTCAATCATCAGAGGTCTGTGCTTCCATGGAACCATGTATACCTTCCAAGCCAGACCCATCACTCATTAATGATGTGATGCTAAAATCCATTTAGCTTCTCAAATTTGTCACAAACACTCAGTATAAAATAGCCCTGGAGTGCTGCCAAGTGTCCACTTTGTTCCCTGTGGCATTTAGAAAACACAGAGGACAGCAAAGGTACCAGACTTCTTCCTTACGTTATACCTGAATTTAGTCATTTTAGTTTCATAATGTAATAAGAAAAAGTAGGCCTATTACTATTTTAATATGACAGTGCAGCAATCTGAGGGCAGAGGGATCTCATCACCTTCTCAGGTGCTGGTGCCTGTAAATGGGGCTTGGACCCCATCCCTAAATCTGCACCAGCTCCCTGCTCTCTGTCTCTCTGCTCTGCTGCCTTTCTGTGTAGTCTCATCTACATGACAGCAGGGCCCACCACAGGCTTCCTAAACCCAGGTTTGGTTCAGATGGCTCTGCTTGGAAGCCAGTAAACAAAGGAATCAGATGTTCAGACTTAGAATAAATTTTTACTAGTTCTCTCTGGGCTTCTGTCAGGAAGATGCCTGTAGCCCTCACTATTGTGAACGCACAAACTGATTGTGTTCTTTTCTGATTGTGCCTCCAGCACACCCAGAGAAGAGGATGGTTCCGCATAAGTTTCCATCACCTGAAAAAGTTACTGTGACCATGATGGTTATTAAGAATAATGATTGCGGGCAGCACCTGTGTCTCAAAGGAGTAGGGCACCGGCCCCATATGCCAGAGGTGGTGGGTTCAAACCTAGCCCTGGCCAAAAAAAAAAAAAAGAATAATGATTGGGGGAGGGAGCAAGATGGAGATAGAGTAATAGCTTCTTTGCAACTGGGCAGGATGACATTGGGGATAGAAGACTCCAGGCATCTCTGGCTTGTGGGCTCTTCCCAGAAACATCCCTTTGGGGACACAGGGAGACAGCGAGAGACTTCTAGACCCCAGGAGGAAGACAAAAGCAGTGGAGAAGTGGCAAGTGGTTGTCTTTGTTTGGTCTGAGGCTATGGCTGCTGCAGCTGTAACTACAACAGCAGTGAGTCTACAAACAGGGAAGGCCTTCCCTGAGGATTGTTTTTTTTTTGGACTTGGGCACTCAGTTGAACTACCTTGAGAGAACTTGGGCAAGAGTGTGGATGACTTTAAGCATTTTCTAGGGCCCAGACTAAGCCGCTGAGCCTGAACGGAGCTAATATTGTTTGGCAGTGTGCCACATGCATAGCCATTATGGGAAAACTGCTCCTGCAGGCTCTGCCCTCAAGGTCACAGAGTGAGGCTCAGGCTGGGAGTCCTTGGGCGAATGATCTAGTGACTGAGCAGCACCAAAGGCCAGGACTGAGACACTGGGGAAGAGCAGAGATTTCAGTGTTTGGTAGTAGGAGGGCTTCAGGAGAGATCCCAGCAACAAGTGCTTTCCTGGGAAAGCTTCTGCTTAGCTAAGGTTAATGTTTTAAAGTGTCTTTTAAGTGGGCTGAGGAGAGATTTAGGCTCTCAACCCTGTGGGGTTTGATAAGTTAGCAGAGGTCTCCAGTCTCCATCTCATACAGCTGTATCAGCATTGTAATTAACAACTCATACCCGAGAAGACCACCTGTTGCCCAGAAAATATTCAGCAAGATATGTATACTGCAGGGGGAAGAGCAAGATGACAGACGAGTAACAGCTTCCTTGCAACTGGGCACAGCGAGACTGGGGAGAAAAGATTCCAGACATCTCTGGCTGGTGGGATCTGCTCAGAAACATCCCTTTGGAAACACAGGGAGTCTCATGGACTCCATGAGAAGGACAAAAGCAGTAGAGAACTGGCAAGTGGTTGTGTATGTTTGTTGGGTTTAATCCTGTTGGCAGCTGTCAGTACAGTAGCAGTGAGACTGCAAACTGGAAAGGCCTTACCTGTGAGGTGCTTTTTTTTTTCTTTTTTTTTTGCTTTGGTACTCAGTTGCACTACCTTGGGAGAGCTTGGGCAAGTGTGAAGAAGACTTTAAGCATTGTCTAGGGCTCCAGACTGAGCCACTGAGCCAGAGGGAGCTAATAGTGTTTGGCTGTGGGCCACATGGAGCCATTGTGGGAGAACTGCCTTGGCAAGCTCCACCCTCAGGGTCTCAGAGCAAGGATTGGGCAGGAGACCTTGGGTGAGTAATCTAGTGACTGAGCAGCCTAAAGGCTAGGACTGAGATACTGTACAGACATGGCCTTCAGGGGCATAGAATGAGATGGGTTTGGGCACACTGGGTAAGTGGACAACCATTTCAGGAGTGATCCCAGCAACAAGTGCTTTCCTGGGAAAGCTTCTGCTTAGCCAAGGTTAGCAGTTTCAAGTGCCTTTTAAGTGGGCTGAAGAGAGATTTAGGCTCTCCGATTTAGTTGACTGCAGAACTTACTGATCAGAGACTCAGAGGCAGACACCGCACACAAAATGAATATAAATGAAAAGAAGACTGAGGCTCGCTTGGGCACTCAGTGACAACCCACATTTTTTGGGTGTTTATATACACATTGATCAAAAAAAAGCATAGAAATAGAAAAAGGAACTAATAATGATGAAACAGCAAAAGCTACCATGAAAATTCTTTGTTCAGCACAGACGCTGCTGGATACATATGTAGTTAATCTAAATTGAGGACATTTTTCTCAACATTTTGCTGCCAGCTTAACCACAAAGGTGCCTGGCTGTCTGTTCTGTTTCATTAGTTCCCTAAACCTTGAAAAATGACAATTTTCTAAACAGAGAATAGGACAGAGTACCTCTTCCTGTGACCTCTGCAAGTGCCCAACCCCCAGCTTTACTCTGCAAAGCCCTCCGGTTACTTTCCTTTCTGAAAACATCTAACTGATTGTTCTTACTAGCCTGGGCATGTCCACAGAGAAAGAAGTTTTTCCATCTTAGGGCAACATTCCTCAGGGAGTACACGAGGCCATGTCACTTGCTTTGGTTAGGGGGCCAGTACCCCTCCACTCCACCCTGTAGGGTTGAGAAATCAGCAGAGGCTTCCAGTCTCCATCCCGTATAGCCATATCAACATTGTGATTAACATCTCATACCCCAGAAGATCACCTGTTGCCAAGACAATATTTAGCAAGATATATGTCCTGCTTTGTTTTAGGTTTCTTTCTTTCTTTTTTCTTTTTTTTCCCTCTAGATTTTTCTTTTTTTCTTTCTTTTCTTCCTTCATTTTTCTATTAAATATAATTTTCCATTGTTGCCTTGTTTAACAATTAGAACTTCATTTTTGCTAGTGTTTCTACCCCTATTATGTGGTTTTTTCCCCAAATTTTACCCCACAAAGTTTTCTGTTTGCTTGTTTTGGTTTGATTTATAGCATTTTTGTCTCTCCTCTATACTTGGTGGAGGTGATGGACTGTGTCCAAACAGGCTAGAAAAGAGCTGCTGACCTCCAGGGAACCACCCAACCTGGCACCTGAGAGGTTGGGGGGTTTTAAGTTTGGGTCAAAGTACCCTACTGTATACCTATATTGTTTCTGTCTCCCTCTTTCTGTGCCTCTCTTTTTTTTTTTTTTTTTTTTTTGGTCAATACTCCCTTTTATTCTCACTCCCTCTCCTGTCTCTTTTTTCTTTTTTCCCTTCTTGCTCTTCAATCTTCTCATTCTTCTGGTCCTGTACAAAAAGGACTTATTGAAACCCTGAAAGTCCAGAGTCACAGTAAGATAAAGAGCAAGCGGAAGTGAAAGGAAAATTAGGGCAAAAAAACAGATAAAAGAAAACACTCATGAGGAAGAATCAGCAGAAAAATCTTGGCAACATGAAAAACCAATCCAGAGCATCCCCCCCCCACCAAGGGACTGTGAGATAGCTACTGCAGAGGATTCCACCTATAAAGAAATGTTAGAAATGACAGAAAGGGAATTTAGAATGCAGATGATGAGAACAATGAAGGAAATGACAGAAACAATGAAGGAAACTGCTGATAAAGTGGAAAATAACCAAAAGGAAATCCAAAAACAGAATCAAATAAGAGATGAACGATATGAAGAACACAGAAAGGAAATAGCAGAGCCGAAGGATCTGAAGCAATCAATCAGGGAATTTAATGGTGCAATAGAAAGTATCAAGAACAGATTAGACCATGCAGAAGAAAGAATCTCAGAGGTAGAGGACAAAGCTCTTCAGATAACTCAGATAGTCAAAAAGGCAGAAAAGAAGAGAGAAAAAGCAGAGCATTCACTAACAGAACTATGGGACTTTATGAAGCATTCAAACATATGAGTTATAGGTATTCAAGAAGTGGAAGAAGAATGACCCAGGGGAAGGGAAGCCATACTAGAAATATTATAAATGAAAAATTTTCAAACATCACCAAAGATTCTGACACACTCCTTTCAGAGGGATATTGGACCCCAGGTCACCTCAACTCTAACAAACTTTGTCCAAGACACATTGTGATGAACCTGTCCAAAGTCAAGACAAAAGAAAAGATTCTTCAAGCTGCCAGGAGTAAGCTCCAGTTGACCTACAGGGGCAAATCCATCAGGGTGACCACAGACTTATCTAATGAAACTTTTCAAGCAAGAAGACAATGGTCATCTACCTTTAATCTACTTAAACAGAACAATTTCCAGCCCAGAATTCTATATCCTGCTAAGCTAAGCTTTAAAATAGAGAAATTGAGGAAATTTGCCACGACAAGATCAGCTCTACAGGAAATACTCCAACCTGTTCTACACACTGACCATCAAAATGGATCAACAGCAAAGTAAGAACTCAGAAATCAAAGGACAGAACCTAACTTCCACAATGACACAAAAAATAAAACTAAGCAGTGAACTCTCACAAAATAAGATGAATAGAACACTACCAATAACACTATCAATTATCTCAATAAATGTTAGTGGCTTGAATTCCCTACTGAAGAGGCATAAATTGGCTGACTGGATTAAAAAACACAAGCCATTCATTTTCTGTCTGCAGGAAACACATCTAACTTCAAAAGACAAATTAAAACTCAGAGTTAAGGGTTGGAAGACAATTTTTCAGGCAAATGGAATTCAGAAGAAAAGAGGAGTTGCAATCTTACATTCAGATACATGTGGATTTAAAGCAACAAAAGTCAAAAAAGATAAAGATTGTCACTTTATATTGGTCAAGGGAAAAATACAACAAGAAGATGTTTCAATTCTAAATATTTATGCACCTAACTTAAATGCTCCCAGATTCTTGAAACAGACCTTACTCAGTCTGAGCAATAGGATATCCTATAACACCATAATAACAGGGGACTTTGACACTCCTCTTACAGAGCTGGACAGATCTTCTAAACAGAAATTAAACAAAGATATGAGACTTAAATGAGACCCTAGAACAACCGTGCTTGATAGATGTATATAGAATACTCCATCCCAAAGATAAAGAATATACATACTTCTCATTGGCCCTTGGAACATTCTCCAAAATTGATCATATCCTAGGACACAAAACAAACCTCAAAAGAATAAAAAGAATTGAAATTCTACCTTGTAGCTTCTCAGACCACAAGGCACTAGGTGAAACTCAACTCCAACAAAAATATTCAACCCCAGGATGGAGCAAGATGGCAGCCGAGTAACAGCTTCCTTGCAACTGGGCACAGTAAGATTGGGGAAAGAAGACTTCAGGCATCTCTGGCTGAAACATCTGTTTGGGGACACAGGGATCTGCCCAGAAACATCTGTTTGGGGACACAGGGATACAGCGTGAGACTTCTAGACCCCCTGAGGAAGGTAAAAGCAGTGGAGATCTGGCAAGTGGTTGCGTGTGTTCGTTCGGTCTAATCCTGCCGGCAGCTGTGGGTGCAGCAGCAGTGAGACTGCAAGCTGGAAAGGCCTTACCTGTGAGCTGTTTGGGTTTCTCTTGGACTAGGCACTCGATTGAATGGCCTTGGCAGAATTTGGGCAAGAGTGTGGAGGTCTTTGAGTGTTGTCTGGGTCCCCAGACTGGGCCACTGAGCCAGATGGAGCTACTAGTGTTTGGTTGTAGGCTGTGTGGAGCCATTGTTGGAGAACTGCCCTGGCAAGCTCCACCCTCAGGGTTGCAGAACAAGCATCAGGTGGGAGCCAGTAATCTAGTGACTGAGCAGCCTAAAGGCAGGGACTGAGACGCCTTGCAGCCTTAGCCCTCAGGGGCATAGTGTGAGACTGGGTTTGGCACACTGGATATGTGGGTAGCCACTTAAGGAGTGATCCCAGCCACAAGCGCTTTCCTGGGAAAGCTTCTGCTTAGCCCAAGTTAGCAATTTAAAGTGCCTTCTAAGCAGGCTGAGGAGGATTTAAGCTCTCCACCCTGCAGGGTTTGAGAAGTCATTAGAGGCCTCCGGTCACCATTTTGTACAGCCGTATCAACATTGTGACTAACATATCATATCCCAGACACCTCGTACCCGGACAATATCAGCAAGATATATATACTGCTTTGTTTTTGGTTTTGTTTTGCTTTGTGTTTTTTTGTTATTGTTATTGTTTGTTTGTTTTTGTTATTGTTGTTTTGTTTTTAATTTCAGCATTTTCCTTAAAGATTTTTCCTTTCTTTTTTCTTTCTTTTATTTCTTCATTTTTCTAGTTTGAATATAATTTTCCATTGTTGCCTTCTTCAACAATTAGAACTTCAATTTTGCTAGTGTTTCTACCCTATTAATCGTTTTTTTCCCCCCAATTTTATCCCATAAAGTTTTTGGTTTACTTGTTTTGGTGTGATTTATTGCATTTTTGTCTTTCCTCTCTACTTGGTGGAGGTGGGGTACTGTGTCCAAACAGGCTGGCAAAGAGCTGCTGACCTAACCACCCAACCTGGCACCCCAGAGGCTGGGGGTTCTTAAGGTTGGGTCAAAGTACCCTACTGTACACCTATATTGCTCCCGTCCCCTTCTTTCTGTGCCTCTCTTCTTTTGGTTAATAGTTGCTTCTACCCACCCACTCTCCTTTCTCCTTTTTCTTCTCTTTTTCTTTCTTTCTTTTTTTTTCTTTTCTCTTTTTTTTTCTCTTTCTTTCTTTTTTCCCTTCTTGCTCTTCAATCTTCTCCTCCTTCTGATCCTGTACCAAAAGGACTCATCGAAACCCTAGTCCAGAGGCATGGCAACTTAAAGAACAGGAAGAAGTGAAAGGAAAATTAGGGCAAGGAAACAGATAAAAGAAATCACTCATGAGGAACAATCAGCAGAAAATCCTGGCATCATGAAAAACCAGTCCAGAGCAACTCCCCCAAGGGGCTGTGAGGTAGATACTGCAGAGAATTCCACCTATAAGGAAATGTTAGAAATGACAGAAAGGGAATTTAGAATACAGATGATGAAAACAATCAAGGAAATGAAGGAAATATTGAAAGAAAATGCTGATAAAGTGGAAAAAGAAATCCAAAAACAGAATCAAGTAAGAGATGAACGCTATGAAGAATATAAAAAGGATATGGCACAGATGAGGGAAACTGAAGGAGTCAATTAGGGAATTTAAGGATGCAGTAGAAAGTATCAACGACAGATTAGACCATGCAGAAGAGAGAATCTCAGAGGTAGAGGACAAAGCTCTTCAGATAACTCAGATAGTTAAAGAGGCAGAAAAGAAGAGAGAGAAAGCAGAAGGTTCGCTGACAGAATTCTGGGACTCTATGAAGCGTTCAAACATACGAGTTATAGGTATCCCAGAAGGGGAAGAAGAATGCCCCAGGGGAATGGAAGTCATACTAGAGAATATTATAAATGAAAATTTCCCAAATATCATCAAAGATTCTGACACTCTCCCTTCAGAGGGATATGGGACCCCGGGTCGCCTCATCTCTAACCGAGCTTCCCCAAGACACATAGTGATGAACCTGTCCAAAGTCAAGACAAAAGAAAAGATTCTTCAAGCTGCCAGGAGTAAGCGCCAGTTGACCTACAGGGGCAAATCTATCAGGGTGACTGCAGACTTCTCCAATGAAACTTTCCAA